>ML825652.1:25756-70551 GCA_009831015.1 Picea engelmannii | reverse complement strand
TTCTGTAGATTTCCTTTACCTCTTCACGTGTGCTAGCCAGAGATTTGGTTAAAGGGTTCCTGCTCAGCTAGGAAGGAATCATAACACCTTGTCTTATGTAGATTTCCTTTACCTCTGCATGTGTGCTAGCCAGAGATTTGGTTAAGGGGTTCCTACTCAACCAGGAAGGAATCATAACACCTTGTCTTCTGTAGATTTCATTTACCTCTGCAAGAGTGTTAGCCAAGGATTGGATTAAGGGTTCCTACTCAGAAAGGAAAGAACCAAAACATCTTGTTCACTGTAGACTTTTCTTGTGTTAGCCAGAAACTGGGCTAGAGATCCCTGCTCAGAAAGAAAGGAATCAGACTGTCCTGTTCTCTGTAGACCTCAACCCTCTCAAGTGTGCTGAACAGAAGTAAGGCCCAAGGCTCCTTCTTAGACAGAAAGGAACTGAGTTCTTTGTTTTCTGTTAGATAGATTTAATTATTTTCTGCATTATTGTTTTCATGAAAGAGTGTTAGTACTGAGTCTCTGTTTGAGAGTAAGGGTCCTGTTCTCTGATTGCAAGATAGTTGTCCTTTCCCATTGTAGTATTATTTTAATGTAATCCAGGATTCTTAGATTGAACTTTAAATTGCAATAGGGGGATTTCTTTCCTGTGATTTAATTCAGAGCTTCAGTTCATTCAAGCAAGTATAGATAGTTAAATTTCTTTACTACAACACTAAGTGCTTTTGGAATTGAGCATATATAGTGCGTGGCTATCTTTGAAACAAAAGACTTCCCTGGGTTGATAATTTATGTTTCACTTGGTTGTTTAAAAATTAATTAAGCAATTATAGTGACCAACACAGGTGTTAATGCCTCGTCCCCCCCCCCTTCATCCTTCGCAAGTAGCGATGGAACCTGGACCGTAGATTCCAGGAACCATCAGGGGTTACCTTGACTTTCGATCTTAACCCTTCTGTAGGTGGGAGAGAGAACTCGTCAAAATCCTGAAAGTCCCGATGTAATCGAAACCATCAACCGATAGAGGACACGTGGCGAAGGATCAGCGTTTCACTAACTCGCTGAATGAAGAAAGTCAAAGGGTAGAATTTTTTGAACTCACAAAACATGAAACCCCGATTTGATCTGAACCGTTGGATCACAGAAGAATCATGTTCGTTGATCTGGACATGAGGATATTAGGAGTTCAGGGATCGGGCTTTAGAAAGGTAGGCGTTGGTTGTGTTCTAACTTCGTGAAATGCAAAGTCCCAATGAGATAGAAGAATAATCCCCCGTTGGTAGCGAACAGTCATATGAGTGGAAGGTTTAGGGAGGACCTACTAGAGATTGGGATTTCGGGGAATGGAGAGTCAGAGCCAGCTCACGTTCACTATCCCGATACATGAAATCACGATATGATCACAGCCATCTATCGGGGAGATAAAATAGGACCGTATATATGATCCTTGGAAGGGAATCGGAGATCGAGAGTTACGAAGTAGGGGTCAGGGTTTAATAAGGTCTGCGGATTAGTTAGCAGGACCCTGGTAGGAGATAAAAGAGCTAATTTGGCTCAATAGACATGAATAAAATTTTATTTTATTCACGCCCATTGTGGGGGTGTTACACCGGCACCTGCAATCGACAAAGTGGGTAAGTATGGAATAAGGTAGAAGCATGACCATAAATGTGAACAAGTGAGTCTGCCAACCCGCGCACAAAGGAATTTTCAGAAAGACGACTAAGCAGAGAAATCAGAGAGCAAAAGGGATAATAGAAAATGGAAAAATTATAAATGGGGAGGGCATAAAGGCCCATTGTTTCCAAATCATCATTTTCTAGTCCAATATATATGCCCCCACCCATTTTGTATGTGTAATTTACTAGCACAGTTGGTATACCTTTTCGAAGATTGTGCCACAAACACCTTTGTTGTCACATATAAGAATTCATCTTCCTATCCAACCAATCTATTTCTTTCAAGGTAGCAATGCCAAACATACATTGGACATGAAGGCAAGTTAGTATGCAGAAAGACATGTAAAAGAAATAAATACAGTTCTATTTATTTCAATGTAGTAGCAAAGAGAATACGATTCACATGAGAATAAGCAGAAAGATATGTAGTATATACATGAAGTAAAAAAGGTGCAAAGTAGTAGAACAAGTAGAACAAATACACAGACAATAAATGAAATACTAAACACTGGAATATGAAATAAGAGTACATGTATGTACCTCTGTAACTCCTCCTCTACATTCGCACTAAAGAGTCTGTCATCCTCTCTAGCCACTCTGTTTGTTTAAATGTAACAATGCAGGAAAAATACAATGGACATGAAGGAAGTTAGTATGCAGGAAGACATGTAATGAAGATAAGTAATTATGTAGGAAGGTACCCAATATCTACATACAATAAACTATGTGAACACATATACAGACAATAAATTAAATACAAAACAACGGAATATGAAATAACAGTAAAAACATGTACCTTTGTATCTCCTCTTCCAATCCTGCAGTTAAGACTCCTTCGTTTTATCCAACTATTCTATTTGTTTGAATGTGGGAACACACAAAATACAATGAACATGAATGGAAGTTGGTATGCAATGAAGAACAAGTAATATGCACATATAGTAAATGAGAATCAACGAATAGAATAAAAGATAGTTAGAAACATGAATCTTTTCTTTTCGCCATCCATGGTTGTAAATATATAAAGTTTTTCCCTACCTAAAATATATTACAAGCCACAAAATATTAAGAAATCGCATGGCCATAGCTAAATGATTTTGGTTTTCTGTGGCAAAGTATCAAGATATGCTTCCAGACATGGAAATATAATTTTGCAGTATCGTTGGTGTACATGTCATATCTCAAGTACAAGACAAATTGTATCGTGGTCACACCGGTCTGTGTAGAGGATAAAGATGTTGGATTGTGATATGGGAACATTTCACCATATATGGTTAATAAGTGTGTTTTGCACATGTTTTATTTTAACAAAAAGACAGCAGATATTGCAATTGCACATGTAGTTGTCCAATTATTTCTTATTCCACTATTTTGTATCATGTCAACAGTGAAGTATCAGCAAAATTTTATAGTAGAACAGGCGGGCACAAAACATTCGTCGGATCTCAACTTTGCCAGACACGACAAACAACACAACCACAGGTCCACTCGCGGGTGCAGGACCTGAACACCACAAAGAGCTAAAAAAAACAACTCCAACTGTCAGTGCAGGACCCCAACGCTGCAAAGCCGAAGAAAACAAAAGAAAACAACAAGCAACAAACTAGTGAGAAAGCACCAATAGGCCCAACTACAACCCCAGGGCCCCAAACTCGTAAACTTGAGCCAAACAACAACAGCCAGCAATCGATGAACCAACGAACCGGTGAACAAGAAACAACCACCGAACCAGTAAACAACATATGTATCTCCAATGATTAGCAAACTACAGCCGAAGCACAGAAGGAACCAAAAACATATGACGAGCATGCCAGTAGAAATAAGCAAGCATTCTTACTTTCAAACTGCAAACACTGCACAAAAAAAAAGGAATAGAAAATGAAATTATGACATCGAAACTTACTATGAAACGATGAATGGCATAAGCGTGGGTCGAATTGTGGGTGCAACACCTGGACTCCTCAAAGTAAACAAAAAAAAATAGATCCAACTGCGAATGCAGGACCCCAACCTTGCAAAGTTGAACCAAACAACAACAAGAAGCAACCGAAAAACTAGTGAAGAAGAAGCACCCACTGAACCAGTAAATAATGTATGTAGCTTCAACGATGACGAAATTACATTCCAAACCTAGAAGAAGTATGAAACATAAAATGCCTATTCAACTGGCGGTGGACAACAATATTGTTCAAATTTACTGCAACATTGTATGGAAAATTTCGAGGAAAAATGTACTCCGAGAAGCCTATTTAGGTAAACATTTAAGGCTGTCAGGTTGTCTAAGAGCCTCGTGGTATGCAAACATTTAAGCTATTAGGTTTGTTTTAGGACCTCACGCCATGTAAACATTTAAGCTGTCAAGCCTATTCAAGCACCTCAAAAAAAGTGTCAATGATCTAAACCTTAGGTATGCAAAGATTTCAATACAAATACAAAGGACTAATAATAATAGGACAAATACATTAAAAAGGACTAAAAAAAAACAATGCCCGTGCTTAGAACTTTCGGTTTGTAAAAGCTCAAAATTTTGGATATCTACACATTTACAACATTGGGAACAACAAAGTTGGCAATAAGACCTCAAATATATTCTTCAAGGAGACGATGACATATAAGTTTTTTTTTTTTTGTTTTTTTTTTATATATAAAATAATGTTTTTACTTCTATAGTACGAACAATACAGATGATGCAAAAATTTATAGTCAAATGACATATTAATATGAAGTCAATGAATTATCGATCGTTATAGTCCCTCTGCACCTTCGACAAGGACTAATAACATAAAATGTGAAAATTCAAATACATCAAAATTGTGATCATACATAAAAAAAAAAAAAAAAAATAGTACTATAAACTAACATGAAAATTTTAAGTTATATATAGCTTTGTTGAGTTTGTAAAAAAATATGTAGTCATATTAAAGATGTTTTAAAAAACCCCAAATAAATATATATATATATATATATATATATATATATATAAAATCCTTAAAAACACATCAATGCTAAGAATGTAATTTTTCTTAATTAATAGTATAAATCCTAAAAAAATATCATATAAATATCAATAAAAAAATGTTGTATTTTATTCTATTTTATTCAAACACTTACATGTCATGCATGTATCAAAATTATCATTCAATTTTATTTCTTTTTGTGATTTTTTTTACCTATGGCATGCATAAGTCAAAACTATCATACAATTTTATTTCTTTTTCTATTTTTACCTCAAAACAATATTTCCTAAATGCTAACATTATATAAGTCAATACAAGCTTTTTTGTGATATTATTTTAATCATTTAAAACAAAACCTGTGTCATATTATTTTAATCATTTAAAACAAAATTTGATTCTATAAACAAATACATGACACATATACAAGTGAATTGTACATGGGTGTGTGAATTATTTTGCATAATAACACCCTATACTAAACACTAAGCCACATCCAAACATATACATTTCTTATAATCAACACAATTTTTTATCAATTATAAATAAATATTAATAATTTCATTCTTAAATCCATTGCAATAAATATAAATACAATATTAAGAGGTCATTGAGTGAGACCTAAAACTATTTATGATTGGCTGAGAGCTTGTCTA
Organism: Picea engelmannii; assembly: GCA_009831015.1. Lineage (NCBI taxonomy): Eukaryota > Viridiplantae > Streptophyta > Pinopsida > Pinales > Pinaceae > Picea > Picea engelmannii. Next base: position 65,271 of record ML825652.1, on the reverse strand, counting down.
TTTATGTTTGGCTAAGAACTTGTTTCGTAAAAGTGGAATTTTGTGTGGTTTTCCTTGAATAATGGTGATGAATCAACCTACATTACTACATGATTGTCCTCACTATTAATTGACAACTGAATTTTGAACTATTGATTAACAACTAAATTATGATAAATTTTGTTATCTTCAAAAAAACAAATTATACAACATCAAAATTGATTCGGTTCATTTCCAAACCAAATTATGTCTATCTATAACTCATTTCCTAATAATTCTATTATTACTCTTTCAGTTAGTTCATTTCCTAATAAATACGAGGTTGTAATCATTTTCTCATCAAGCAATAAAATCAGACTGTCTATTCTTTCTTGTGTATTGTTCTTGTGTCTTCCCACTTCATCATGGTATCAAAGATGAGGGTGACAATTGTTGAGGATTTGCGGAGCTAGAAAAGAGGCCATAGATCGAGGAAAAGGGAGCATGTGGAAGGTTGGATCTGTAGCATCATCTGATCATTTGCCACAATTTTCAGCAGAGAATGGATCCACTGAAATCACAGATCCGTTGAATCGGGCAATGATTTGCAAAGGTTCAATCCCTAAGGAGAGAAGAAGTCGTTGAGACGCCCATATCGCGGAGAGTTGGAGAGCTGAGGAGGTTGCAACTTACAAGGAGGGTCATGAGAGTTGGAGAGCTTCTGTCGTAGAACCAGAGAGGTTGACACACAACCCGAGAGGAGACTAGAAATTGCAATTTTTTTGCATAGGAGCAGGCAAGATACTGCATACTGAGGATTTACTTAATTGGGGAAACATCCTGTTGCACAGTAAGAGAGTTTTAATTGCTGACTACCAAGAGAGTTTTAAGAGATTTTTCTCTATATTTGCAGTTCCTTTTGCCTTCATTTTGAAAAATTAGAGAAATGGCAATTAATTAAATTAGTGTGTTTTCCTTCGATATGTATTTGCCAAAACTTCACTAAGGAGAGTCAAGCTATTCTTAGCCAGGATTGTGGTCTTATGATATAATGTTAACCGTAATTTTATCAGGTTGTAGCCATTGAAGTCCATGTCTTCATATTGTCTCTCTAAAATCAGAGTTGCACATATTGATAAGAGTGGAAACACCCTTCTTATTTGTGGATGTATTGTATTATTGTATAGAGTTGAGGGCCGTAAGAACAGTCGTGAGGGGTGTTGACTGTTTTTTGTTTGATTGTTTTAAAAGAAATGGCATCAATCATGTATCAACAACTTATGATTCCAATATTTGTTGGGAAAAATTATGATAATTGGGCATTTAGAATGAAATTAGCATTTGATTCATATGAGTTATCAGATATAGTAATGATTGGTTATATTGAATCACAAGATGAGTCTATTTTGAGTGTTGATAAAAAGAAAAAGCTTAATGAAAATAAGCAAAAGAATAAAAGGGCTTTGCAGATAATTGGACAAGCATTGGATGATTCGGTTGTTGGAAGGATTAAACCAGCCACTACAGCCAAGCAAGCATGGGACATTCTAGAGATGGCATATCAAGGCACTAGTAAGGTAAAAATAGCCAAACTCCAAGCACTTAGAAGAGAATTTGAAAACTTGCAAATGAACGATTTTGATTCAATAGATCAATTTGCATATCGTGTTACGGATTTGGTTAATCAAATAAGACAAATTGATGATGATCTAGCAGATCAGAAGGTTGTAGAAAGGGTTTTAATAAGTTTGCCTAGAAAATTTGATGCAAATGTTGTGGTAATTGAAGAATCTGAAGATTTGACTACATATTCTATGGATGATTTGGTTGGCTCCTTTAAAAATTATGAAGACAGGTTGAACACGAATGACAATACCCCATTGGAGCATGCATTCAAAACACAAATGACATTTGGCAGATACAGAGGAAGAGGAAAACTAGGATTCAAAGGAAGAGGAAGAGGAAGAAAAAAATTTCAAAGAGAAGAAAGAAAGAATCAAGATCCAAGAGGAGAAGAAATCAAAATTTCAACTGAAGGGAAAGCAATAACAATCAGGCATCACAAAGGTATGACAAATCTAAGATTCGATATTATCACTGCAAGAAGTATGGTCACTTTGCAAATGAATGGAAAAAAAAACAAGCAGATATGAGAAAGAAGAATGCAAATTTCTCTAAGAGTAGTTATGAGACATTGTTTATTACATGTAATGTAGCTCAAGAAAATGCAACATTTGGTTTCCTGATAGTGGTTGTAGTAACCATATCACTGGAAATAAAGAGTTGTTTGAGGATTTGGATACATCAGTTAAAGCACAAATTAAATTGGGTAATGATAACATTGTAGAAGTCATGGGAAAAGGTGCAATTTATGTAATAAGAAACACTGGAAAGAAAACTATTACTAATGTTTATTTTGTACCTGGTTTGAAGCATAATCTCATAAGTGTGGGACAACTTACTCAAAAGGGTAATAGAGTTGCTTTTGAGAATAATGTATGCACTATACTTGATATTCCTCCTAGTAAAATGGTGATTGCAAGGATTAAAATGACAAATAAGGAATGTTCTCACTTCACATGAAAAGTGAAATGATGGGGAAGATTGGAGCAAGTTTCAAGGCATCAAGTCAAGATCAAGCATGGGTATGGCACTTGAGGTATGACCATCTAAACTTTAGAGGATTGTGTTTGTTGCAAAGAAATGAAATGGTAAGAGGTTTACCACCTATTCAAGCACCAATAAGTTCATGTGAAAGTTATATTTTGGACAAGTAACATAGGAAAAGCTTTGCAAAAGAAATGTCATATAGAACTTAGGCACCTTTAAAAATTGTGCATACACACTTATATGGTCCAATGCAAACACCATCATTAGAGAGAAGCATATATTTTCTAACATTCATTGATGATTATAGTAAAAAAACACAAGTTTATTTTCTCAAACACAAATCTGAAACATTTAACAAGTTTAAGAAATTCAAAGCATTGATTGAGAAACAAAGTGGCCTATCCATTAAAAATACTTGGAATAATAACAAAAATAAGTCCATAGATAATGACGACACGCATAATTTGATCGTTTCTGTTTTCTCAGTAACCTTCACTCACTTCCATCTTCCGAAGTTTTTTGCTTCAGCATATACACTCCGATTGAATCCAGTAAAGGTCCACATGTCCCAAAGATACCGACAATCTTCCCTCCCACTTCTGTCTCAAAAAAGGTTCCCTTTTCCTGCCCGGATGGTCCAAGTGTCCTTTGATTCGTATGAAACGTCAAAGATTTGATCACAAGCGGCCAAGATTTGTAACTTCCAAAATAACCACTGATTTTGGTTACGATCTCCTGTGGGTAGTTTAAATTGTACTGCATGCATGCACATGTCAACAAAACTACGAAATGAATATGATTGTACATATTTTTTATATCTTTAATGAATTGGCAGCTTTAACACGTCCCTAATACAATAAATCTAACTTGAACCTCCATGAATTGAGCATGAAGCGACTTACCTCTGTTGGAGCGCCGCCTCCAAGTCCATACCGAGGGCCCGCGAGATATCTCTCCTTCAAGCTTTCGTCGCCTTCCAGACCGTACTGGAGTTGAACTGAAGTTAATAAATTATCATTTACTGTTGTGGTAATCCGTCTAATCCCTGAATATGTCCCATCACTCCTGTAATCTCCCCCAGGGCCGCCGTACATTTCAGAGCAGTAAAACTCCTGTTGTAAAAACAACGTTGGATTGTATTTAATAACAAACGAAATTCAGAGAGAAATTAGATAGTTTTCAACCATACACACACGTTCGTATATAAGGTTCCTAAATCATTTCCAATCACACTCTATAGAAGGTTATAAATCAAAATCTACTACTTACATTATATATACGTAACCAGATTCAATTACTGACAAAAAGTTATAAACCAAAGTCTATTAGGTCGTATTGTATATATAACCACATTCAATGTTTGGTGGAATATGGTAATTACTCTGGTTAGAAAGTTCTAATTTTAAAGAGTTCTCGAAGAGTTTCAGTTCAATTAGTAAACCTATATGTATTTATATGCAATATTGTTATTGTAAACCTATGTGTATTTATATGCAATGAATGTGTATTTATAAATGTTTCAAAATTTAGAGCAGCAACTCCGTTTGTTTATAAATGTTCCAAAATTTAGAGCAGCAGCTCCGTTTGTTTATAAATGTTTCAAAATTTAGAGCAGCAGCTCCGTGTATTTAGCTGTTTTTAATGCACCCCTTCCTCTTTCAAATTGGTATTCCTTCAAATTGATATCGTATCGGAGATAGAGAAGCCCCTTCCTCCTTAAAATTGGTATGGGAGCTATAGGACTGATTCGTCAGGACAGCTTCCTCCTTAAAATTGGTATGGGAGCTATAGGACTGATTCGTCAGGACAGCAGCAAGAAATCGAGAGGAGGCCGCCCCAGTTCGCTGGAATAACGGAGAGCATGGCATGAAGATCCGGCGTGTGGAACGTATGGTATTGAGAACAAAATTTTGACAACCCACATGTAGCGAGGTAATGAACATCTTTTTTGGTGAAATTAGATATTTTTTGGAACTAGGGTTTTGAGGAGAATACCAACAAAATCTGGATTCGTTGAAATTTTTAAAGTATTCGTTGAAAAAGATGTGAGAGGTTGTATTTCTAGGATTAGATGAAACCTTTGATACCACATTTAGGATCCGGTGAAACCTACCAGATTTTGGATCGACAGTGCGCGCAGTCTACTCTGTGTAATGTAATTTCAAATACTGCGCACCAGACCGGCTACATGACAGAGTTGTCAAACTACTGCGAAGTGCACAGACTGTTCAGTTTGTTGCGCACTGTGAATACACACACTTAATGAAATGATTTATGAATGCGGAATAACACAGTGCTATGTCTAGCACAAACTTGTCAATACACAAATGCTTGATATTAATGAACTTCGGCACACTGCGCACGGTTACAGAATACAATACTAAGATGAGCTTCGGCTCCAATGACTTCTTCTACTGACTTTACACATACAGAGTTTGTACTTCTTCCACTCCTTAGTTTTTGTTGTTCCCCTCTACCTCTCTGTTCCCCTCTACCTCTCTGCCTCTTATGTGCATCAACTATGCATCATCCATCAACTAAACGACTCGGACTTATATGGACTCGATTGAGACTTCCTACAGAAGCTAATACTGACTCAACATTTAACACTACTATTAATATGACTGACTCTTCAACTACTTAATTGAACTTGAGAAGATATAAATCGGCTCCATTTATAACTCTCTTGCTTGTCCACTGACTTTGAGAAAACATGTGACTTTGCACTTGAAGACTAACAAACCGACTTACTAACAATTTGGCTACTGACAGATTGACTGAAAGACAAATTGGTGGAGACGTAAAGATCTCACCGACTTGTAATTGCAATTTCCAACACTCCCCCTTAATTATGAGTAGGTGGGATTACAAAAGAAAATTACATCAAAAATTGAGTTTACAATTTTACTTTCACTCATCTATTACTGCGGAGACTAAAGCATTTTGTGAAAATGTTTGTGACTTGTTCTTTTGACCTACAAAACTCTAAACATATCTCTTTATTATTCACCATTTCTCTGATAAAATGATACTTTGTATTAGTGTGCTTGGTTTTCTTGTGAAACACATGATTCTTTGATAACATGATGGTTGAATTGTTTTCACAAAATACTGTTGTTTGTTCTTGTTGTTTCGGCAACAAATCTTTTAACATTCTTCTCATCCAAACTGCTTGACAAGTTGTGCTTGTAGTTGCGGCGTACTCTGTTTGTACTGAAGAAAGAGTCATTGTGTGATGCTTCCTTGATTCCCATGATACCACACTTGTTCCAAAATGAAATGTGTACCCAGAGGTACTTTTCCTGACATCTATGTTGCCTCCACAATCACTGTCAGTGTATCCAACGAGTCTGAAATCTTCTGAAGTGGAATACTTAATCCATAATCTTTTGTTCCATTCACATATCTTGGGATTCTCTTTCCTTCCTTCTAATGTGATTCTTTTGGAGTTTCCATGAACCTTGAAATTAGGTTCACTCCATACATAATATCAGGTCTTGTCGTTGGGAGATATAGAAGACTGCCTACCAGTCTTTTAAATAGTGTGGGATCCACTTTGGACCCTTTATCTTCCTTGCTTAACTTCAATCTGGTTATGACAGGTGTTGGTGTTGCTTTTGAATTCATCATATTGAATCTTTTCAATATTTCATGCGCATACTTGGACTGTGAGATAAATATGCCAATTTTGGACTGGCGCACTCCTATTCCCAAAAAATATTTCATTAGTCCCAAATCATTCATTTTAAATTCATCCTTCATGACTGAGTTGAATTCTTCTATGCCAAAGTCACCTATAAATATTAAATCATCTACATATAAGAAAACAATTAACATATTACCTTGATGATTTTCTTTGATGTATAGTGTTGTCTCATTTTCACTTCTCTGAAATCCATTCTGTGTGAGATAGTAATCAATGCGACTGTACCAAGCTCTCGGAGCTTGCTTTAATCCATATAATGCTTTCTTCAATCTTTACACTTTGTCTTCTTGTCCTGGAACCTCATAACCTTGTGGTTGTTCCACATATACTTCTTCTTCTAAGTTTCCATTAAAAAATGTTGACTTTACATCCATCTGATAAAATGGCCACTTGTACTGCACGACAATTGCTAACGCAATTCTGATAGTGTCCATGCACACAACTGGTGCAAATGTTTCATTGAAATCAATTCCAAGTTGTTGTGTAAAGCCTCTTGCAACTAACCTTTCCTTGTGCTTCTACACTTTTCCTTCTGTATCTTGCTTGGTTTTATAGATCCACTTGACACTTATCACATCTTTGTCTTCACGTACATCTACCAATTTCCATGTTTGATTTTTCTCTATGCATCTGATTTCTTCATCCATGGCTTGTGCTCATACATCATCTTTGACTACTTCTTCAAAAATTAATGGATCATCTATTTGTGAAAACAGAGCAAAAACTGAAAATTAATTTGTTACATCTTCATTATAGATGTCATGCAGACTTCTTGTCTTTCTTGGTAACAAACTTGCTAAAGTTGGATCTGGAGATGTAGAGCTACTCAAACTACTTGTTGGTGTTTATTGCGCTCTAGGTGTAGACTGCACACCTTTTGTTCTTACTAGAGCACATTGCGCGGTGATTTGCATCGCAGTGCCAGATGTAGATGGAACTGCGCATTGACTTGTGCATGGTGTTTGAACCACCTCTTCTTCTTCTTTTGTTTCATCATCCCCCATTGCATCAATAATTTTGATTGTCATTGCTATGCTTCCATCCCATGCTTCATTCTCCACGAACTGAACATCGCGGTTGATTATTACTTTCCTTGCAATAGGGTCATACAACTTGTATACTTTTGTTTCTTTAGAATGCCCAACAAATATACATTTATGTCCTTTGTTGTCCAATTTCCTTCTCAGCTCATCTGGAACATGTGTGTATGCGACACATCCAAAAAAATTTAAATGTGCCACATTGTGCTTTAATCATGTCCAGGATTCCTAAGGAACTCTGTTCTTCACACTCTTTGTTGGACATTTGTTTAATATTCATATTGCAGTTGCTACTGCCTCAACCCAATACTCATTTGATAAATGTTTGGCTGTCAACATACTACGTGCCATTTCCATGATGGTTATGTTCTTTCTTTCTACAACACCATTCTGTTGTGGTGTGTATCGCGCAGTAATTTTCTTATAGATGCCATGAACTTTACAAAAGTTATGAAATTCTCTTGACATGTATTCTCCTCTTCTGTCTGTTCTTAGACACTTGATGTAATAACCACTATGCTTTTCCACAAGTGATTTAAACTGCTAAAAACAACCAAATGCATCAGATTTATGCTTTAGGAAATAAATCCATGTCTTTCTTGAGAAATCATCAATAAATATCATAAAATATGTACTTCCTCCTATAGAAGGAGTTTGCATTGGTACACAATTGTATGAATGTACAATTTCCAGTGGATCTTTTTCTTTGTAAGACTTGCCAGCTCAAAATGATTATGTGTGTTGCTTGCCAAATATGCAGACTTCACATATCCTTTCTGGTTTTTCAATTAGTGGTAAACATTTTACCATATCCTTTGTGTGTAGCAGCTTCAAACCTCCAAAGTTTAAATGTCCAAATCTAAAATGCCATAACCAGGAATCATCTTGCATTTCAGATTGGAATGGTGCCTTTATCTCTGCGCCATTTTCTCCTTTATTGATATTGCACACACTATTTTCTTTATTGGAACTGCGTGCACTTTTTGTTGTAAATGCAGTGTCTAACTGCACTCTTTTTCCTTTACCAATAGCTTGCATTGTATTATTGTTCTTGGCTAGCTTCAATGTCAATGGGAACATTCAGTTACTTGTCATATGGATTTTTGCAATAAGATGAATTCTTGGGCATTTGTCCATAATCACATAGTGCTTATCCTCCATGTAGATTATGTATTCTTTTTGTAACAGATGTCTTGTGCTCATCAGATTATGCTTCAGACCAGAAACATAATATACATCAGACATAAGTTTTTGTTCTCATTTATTTGTTAGAATGTTTATACTGCCTTTATGTAACACCCATGTTTCCCCCAACTTGTAATTAATCCTTAATTAGGATTACCATGTTGTGGCATGGGAACGATGTAAATGTATTATTTTTTGAATAGCCAAACAACTGACTGTGGCGATGAAGCCTTGAAAGTACTGGCCATGATATCACTAGAGGAAAGAATGTGAAAACTATAAGAGAGGGTTTGTTATATCGAATGAACCCAACTTCCTCTTTGATGAAGATAACAAACCTCCTCTGGATCCCAAAGAGAGAAATCAATTAATGAAGAAAGGACTGGTGTTTGAACCATCAACCACCCCCATGAATGGAAGCATGGTCTAGTTGTGGAATGTTAGCCTGAAGTACCATAGGGTCCTGCAGACCCAGACTGACTCAAGATTTCCTTCTGACATAAGGAATAGGATAGGAGAGATGTGCATGCAAGGAATGTAAGGGAATAAAGAGAAGAGTGGAGAATTCGAGAAGCTTTCTAGTTGAGAACGAGCAGAAGGTCTTGAGCTTGATGCTGAGGAAGCATCTGATAAACCTCCTTGAGTCCGTAACAGATGGAGGAATTCCTGAAAGTTTGCAGAGAACGAGACCTGAGTAGAAAACCGCGAACTTGATGCTAAAGAAGTATCTAATAAACCTCTCAGGAGATGTGAAAGAGAAAGGATCATTGAGAATTGACATAAATTACCTAGTGATATCATGGCTTGGAATGGGGGTGGCCAGAGTGCTAAGATTGAATGCCTATGATCCTATGGTTGGGTGGAAAGGCGAACACCCACAATAAGATAGATGGCAACAACCTGTAATAGATACGTATTCTCATACCTGTGTAATTGAACTGTAACTATAGATTAAATTTGGATATCCTATGAATGTTTCAGGGATGTGCATGTTTGCTTAATGGTTATACTATATCCCTTTAATTCTTCCTGATTGTGTATTTAAGAAATTAAGGAATTATCTGGCTTGTACACATAATTTCTTGATCCCTGTGGTGGATCCAGTTAAATAAATGAACTATGAGTTCGTCGACCTTGGGCATAGTCTCACGTGTGCATGTCAACACTCCTAGTCATTCTGAGTCTCTTGGAGGAAGGAGTCTGTTAAGCTCAGGAGGGGTAGTGCATGTATGCATTGGCTCTCTGGGAGGCGGGCAGAGACCAAGAACCTCTTAAGTTCTAGAGTTGATGAATGAGTGCATGGGGTGTGTGGAAGAATTCCTCTAAGTGTTAAGTTTAGGAGAAATAACGCAAAGTGCCTAAGTATATTAGACTTGATGAAGATCAGGAAGGATAGCGAGATTCAAGTCTCAAAAGGGAAGATCCTTTCGTTTGGAAGATGAATGGATGATATTAGTTCCAGAGGAGATAAAGCTCTTCACGATCGTCGGATCTAGAGAATGGATGCAGATGTTAATCCTTCGAGCCCTTCGGACTTCGTGGGTTTGGAGAATTGGGTATATTCATAATATAGGAGGTGAATCCCCCGAAGTCTTGAAGTTAATATGGGTTGTAAATCTGAGGATTCGTGGGAGTTATCTCAACCATCGGATCTACGATGTAGTTTGCCCGGTGTTGACCACTTCGGGAGGATAGGGGTGTTGTAACATCAAGGCCCCCTCGAAGATTAGATTCATGAAGTAATGTGGATTGTGGATCTAAGGATCCTTCAGGGCCCTTCTCGATTGTCCATCATAAAGGACACGTGACACCAAATCCTGTACTCTGGCAGTTTAACACACCGGAAGGAAGCAGGTGAAAAAGGTTGAAGACTCCTTAAATTAGAGGGAGCCAGAGGAGATCTAAACTATCCATCAACCGGGATGCATGTCAGTATATTGTTAACTCTGGAGGAGAGCCACTCCGAAGGATTTGAAGCTTGGATCTTTGAAAAATCCCTGAACCTCGGAGTAATGGAGAGGATCTAAACCATCTATCATTTGGGGACACATGGCAGGCGATCTATTACTTCAGAGGATAGCCACTTCGAAGAAAAGTGGGACAAGAATTCCCAAAGGCCTGGAGACTAGAGTCCACTTGAGTCGTCGATCTCAGAGGACAGATGTCAAAATATCTAACACTCCGAAAGTATTTCACTTTGGAGGTTTATGGTTGCGAGTACCTAGGAATCCGCCGAAGCACAGAGTCCTGGAGTAAATCAGAACCATTGATGTTCGGTGGACGAGTGGTGTAATATCGCGTAGTCTAGAGACTCGACACTCCGGAAGACTCGAGGGGAGGTATTTTGGAACTCGCCGAAATTCTTGAGCCCGAATTTTCGGTGGGTCATTGATATGGAAAGGAAGAAGGGACAGTCGATCCCTCTCTCATCATTTCAGAACTTCGCCAGTTTGGAGTTCGAAAGAGTTGGCGAGTGGTGAAGTGAAAATGCCTGAAGCCCGGATTTGTAAAGCACCCTTTGAGTAGGTGTCAGGTCACAGCCCGAGGTCTTATGAAGGAAGGGGCCTAGCATGGAAAGATAGTTCCTGTTAAGAAACCTAGAGAGAGTTAAGGAAAATGAAATATTTACGCCCCATCCCTTAAAATACTTTTAAGGGGTCGAGTGTGTTACAAATTGGTATCAGAGCATGGAAACAAAACTTGGCATGCTTGGAATCATGTACAAGTCGTATGAAAATATTTTTGAAGGACTTAAAGGGGTCACACCCTATCTTACCCCATTCTTGAGAAGCTTAGTGAACCTCTACTGAAGAGAGGAGTGAGATATTTTACTGTTGATAGATGGTTTGGAAATTTTCACTATATGTTGCCAATGTTCCCAAATAAAGAGGTCGAATTCACTCTGCAATCGTATGTGTTGTTGCACAGACATAAGGTTGGATTACCAAGGCTAGGATGAGCATGTTGAGAATATTACTGCCAAATGGAAATCATCTGCATAAGTCCCTTGGGTAGAAGAATGCAGATTTAAAAATTCAGTTGGGGTTTTACCCCAACTTTGAATCATGCTAGTTTATGGAAAAGGAATCCTACTAGTTCTTTTTGGAAATGATGGCCAATCCTACAGGGATGGGATTATGCTAAAGAAGACTAATATTTAAACTAAAATAGCAATGTGAATGGATGGAAAGGATCTGAAGCAGTAATAATTATTTCTTTAATGAAGGGTTAAACGTTGTATATGTGTATAATCCCTCGTGATCATATGAATGAGTCTGGTGACCATTCTCTAATAAGGGAGACCATGCACAATTCTCGGGTTTCGAAGGGAACTAAGAAATAAATTTTGTTTCTGGGTACAAGAATTGTCGGACAAGGTTTTTCTAATCAAGTTGATAAACATAGCTGTAGAAATATAGAGTGATCGAGTGAGAAATCACAGCAGCCTCCCTTGCTTGGTGAATAGGAAACTAATCTACCAAAGTTCTTGTGGGAAGAGGAGAGTAGCCTCCATCCCTGACTATTGTTGAACAGAAGGAAGAATTCTAGGTGTAATGGTTAAGACTGATATTGACCTAAAGATACTCTGGATTTCTGAACTAGGATACTTAGTAAGTAACATAATTCGAAATTGCATTTGGGATTTAAGGGAATAGTCCAAATGATATTAGACATTAAATTGTTATAATTAAAATCAAATAGTTGACTAAATGTTGATCATGAATGTGGTAAAGAAAGTGTTGGGGCACTTCTAGAAGCCCAATGGGTTAGATTGACATCTAGTGGTGGATGGTAGCCATATAGATATAGTTGGAAGCTAGATTGGCTGCCCTATTACCTTTGGCATGGTTTTAATTGCCCATATTGTATTTATAAGTTGGGTAATGATCTACGGAAATTAAGGCAAGAGATTTTCCTTGCTAGTTGTTATCGTACAAGAGAGAGAAAATTAACTATTGTTGGTTATTATGAAGAGAGGGAAACATCAGTATGAGTATGACTGTGAGATTAGTCATCTAAGTGACCATAATCTTTAACTAAAGAACACTAATGATAAAACTAAATTATCAGGGTGAATAAAGAGGTGCAAGAGATGCACCTGCATATACACAAATATGTGCATACATACTTACGAGAATAATATGACTGCAATCTCTCAGCTGAGAGRGAAGCTCAGTGTTGAGTGTTCCTATGAGACTTATCATAAGAATGATTTGAAGATCCTTGGGAGAAGGATATAGAAGTCTGATATGTCCATGTGTGTTTATGCTTGAGTGCATGGATTTAATGCATTATGAAGCTTCTTGATATGAAGCCTGATAGTAATACCAGTTAGGTATGAATGATATTAAATGTGAAATTTATGCACATGTATGATGTAAGAATAAATGTATACTAAAGGCACAATATGGCTTCGTTGATGAGTGATATGTAAGGAAAGAATTGCGCTTTCCAAGATTAAGTGAATACCATGGATGCATGGTTGAATCCATTTCAAAGAGTCATGAAAGCTATGTTTTGAATGATATCTTAAGGGAAATGTGCCCCATTCCCTCAAGAAAGACTAGTATAAATAGAAGAAAGAGTGGATGAGCAAGGATGCTCTGTTGTCATGATAAGAGGCAGATGATTCTGCCTTTGAGGGTCACATGGGAATGATTTTGAACAATCATGAGTTGACTAATTTTAAAGTAGAGATGTATGTAGGCTATGAAATATACCCATGATAGCTTCACACAGGCTTATGATTATGCATATGGTTAAGCACATCATGGATGTAAGTTAACAAAACCAGATAATGTGTGGATATGTAATTGAAACACATGAAAAAGATGCATGTTTATATTCCTTATGGAGTATCTGGTAAACAATTGAAGCTAACTCGAGGAAGTGAGGCCTTAGAGATAACTCAACTGCGCTGAAAATCTCCAGGCGTTGTAGAAAGAATTAGAAGAAGGGGAGATCCCTCAATTCTTTTCTTACTGGATATTATGTTTTCTCTGGGATAAGAGAGTTGGTACGTAGATGAAAGTAAAAGGTTTTGACACCATAGTGATGATGGTTGTATTACTGTAGAAACAATCGAGATCTGTTTGTGTTGCACTCATGGAAAAATTTGAGGATAATGTGATGAAGTGCTTAAAGATATGCTAAGACATTTTGAATATGTTAACAGATTTGCATGTTATAATACATGCACTTTGTTTAATATTACAACTAATGTAATTGTGACTATGATGATGCATGTTATGTGTAGAAATGAATTGGATTTGTTGAGGAAAACAATTGCCAATGATGGGAAATATCAAGTAGAGGATGACCATGAGAAGGATGCAGTTGAAAGATTGTTGACAGGGATGTAAAAGTCCCCATAAAGCACTGTTGATGAGGTAAGAAAATCAGAAAGAGGGTGCTAGCAGCCAAGGACCGGCATAAAAATGTTCATTCCTATGTGGCACAAGGTATGATGGGATTTGGTAAGAACTCCTTCTGAAATATTTTATTGTCTTAATGTTAAATTTTGAAAGGCAGTCGTATGCTTTGGACACCCAAGTAGGGTATGATTCAGGAAGGAGAACTTGGATGATGGAGGTGTGAACCTCTTGTAGTAAAGACTGTTTGTAACCCTTGGAAGAATTCATGAACTAATATGTCATGAATGCATTGACCAATCAAGGAATGCTTAAAGGCACTCATGTGAAACCTTGAGTTTCATAAATGACGATTTAAGGTTATGATCGATTCAGAGAAGAAAATATGGTTCTACTAAAATAATAATTATGGACAAAGAATCCATATGATAATAAGTTGGTTTAATTCCAACACACCTTGGCGAGAGTGCCTAACCTAAAAAGTAATAATCTGAAATCAATACAAGGGCACATTATGTGGGATGTGTCCATGGACATTGGCACATTGATCAAATTCACTTAATGTTGAATTGCATATGGAAAGGTTGATATATTGAACTGATGCATGTGTAATGAATGAATTTTCTTTTTCCTTTATGTCCTCGAATAGATAAAAGTGATTTGATTGTTAGCATGCACAATTTAAGAATCATTTTTTATGACATCATAAAGGTGCAGTAAAAATATAGGTGCATGGGAAACTAACAATTTGTTTGGTTGATTGAAGTTGAAAGTGTAGGAAGAAAAGAGTCTTGGATATGGAAGTGCTATAAGTCCATAAGGAAGACTAATTACCTGTTGAGTCAAACCACAAGGAATGGAATTTTCTTTGAAGCAAATGCATTTGATTGTTAGTGTGCACAATACTGAAATTGTTTGTGAACCACTGCAAGTGTGCAATGAACATATAATGTGCATGAGAACTAACAATTTGTTTGGTTGAGGAATGTTGAAATTGCAGGAAGCAAAGAGTCTTGGATATGGCAGTGTTGTAAGCCCATAAGGAAGACCAAAATTTTCTACTGAGCCAAACTTATATGGGAAGGAAAGTCCCATAATTAGTGAATCTGGTTCCGTGTGGAACAAATATGAAAACGAATGAGGAAATTGGAAAATCTATGGGTGACAGATTTGCAATAAAATTCTGAAATTTAGAATTTGTTATGATGTCTCATGAATTTTTGTATACCTATGATACAGGTGAGAAGAAAAGATATGTCCAAAAAAGACAGATGAAGGGTATCAAGATGAAAAGCATGAAAGAGGCCACTATTGAGACATGAGAACCTTGTGGTAAGTCATGATCGCCTGGAATATGTTGTGTTGAGGTAACACAAGCCGAGGGGATTCCTTGGCAGAGCAAGTCTGAGGGACGCCTCGACTGTAAGGCTCAATGAAGTCTCTAGAAATCTTCTTGTGATAGAAATCATTGGCAAGGCAAGATGGATCACCCAAGGAACTGCATAGCAAAGACGGGGATGCCTGAGCCTGGGTCTAGAGGGTGAGTGACCACAAGGAAGAGGAGACTTTGATCATTCTTATAAACTATTGATTGGTATCATGCACACAATGGGTATGTCAAAGAAAAACAATGAGCCTGGATAACAAGACAACCATGTGGATACAAATCCACAAACTGCGCAGATGAGTATTGTGCTAAATTGTGAATTTTTCATCTTGAATTTGAACAACAGTAAAATATTTTTGCATAAGATTATGATTAATGTGCTTGTTGTCCAAGAATTATTGAAGGTAGGTGACGAAGATCAAGAATTTTGAAGAGGCTAAATAAGAAAGGCATGACAGGTGTTATTGAGAAAGAACATCGAGGACGGTGTTTCTTTTAGGGGGGGGGGAGGGGGATTGTAAAAACCTTGTTTCCTCCACCTTGTAATTAATCATTAATTATGATTACCATGTTGTGGTATGGGAACAATGTAAATGTATTATTGTTTGAATAGCCAAACAACTGGTTATGGGGGTGAAGCCTTGAAAGTACTGGCCATGATATCACTAGAGAAAAGAATGTGAAAACTATAAGAGAGGGTTTGTTATGTCAAATGAACCCAAATTCCTCTTTGATGAGGATAACAAACCTCCTCTAGATCCCAAGGAGAGAAATCAGTTAATGAAGAAAGGATTGGTGGTTGAACCATCAACCACCCCCATGAATGGAAACATGGTCTAGCTGCGGAATGTCAGCCCGAAGCACCACAGGGTCCTGCAGAACCAGACTGACCCAAGCTTTCCTTCTGATAGAAGGAACATGATAGGAGGGATGTGTGTGAAAGGCACATAAGGGAATAAAGAGAAGAGTGGAGAATCTGATAATATCTCTAGTTGAGAACAACCAAAAGGTCATGAGCTTGATACTAAGGAAGCATATGATAAACCTCATCGAGGCCATAATAGAGGGATGAATCCCCGAGAGTTGGCAGAGAACGGGACCTAAGTAGAATACTATGAGCTTGATGCTAAGGAAGTGTCTAATAAACCTCACAGGAGATGTGAAAGACAAAAGGATCATTGAGAATTGGCATAAATTCCCTAGTGATATCATGGCTTGTCACGAGGGTGGCCAGAGCACTAAGAATGAATGCCTCTAGGACTATGGTTGGGTGGAAAGGTGAACACCCATGGTCAATTAGTTGGAGACAAATTGTAATAGAGAAGTATTCTCATATCCTATGTAATTGAACTGTAAATGTAGATTAAAGTTGGATATCCTATGAATGTTTTAGGGATGTGCATGTTTTCTTAATGGTTATACTGTATCCCTTTAATTCTTCATTATTGTTTATTTAAGAAAGTAAGGAATTATCTGGCTTGTACACGTAATTGCATGAGCCCTATGGTGGCTCCAGTTAAAATAAATGAACTGTGAGTTTATCGACATTGGGCATAGTCTTACATGTGCATGTCGACACTCCCATTCATTTTGAGTCTCCTAGAGGAAGGATTCTGTTAACCTTAGGAGAGGTAGTGCATGTATGCACTAGCTCTCTATGAGGCGGGCAGAGACCGAGAACCTCTTACGTTCTGGAGTTGATGAATGAGCGCAAGGGGTGCACGAAAGAATTCCTCTAAGTGTTAAGTTTACGAGAAATAGCGCAAGGTGCCTAAGTATATTAGAGCTGATGAAGCTCAGGAAGGATAACGAGATTCAAGTCTAGAAAGGGAAGATCCTTTCGTTTGGAAGACGAATGGATGAGATTAGTTCAGGAGGAGTCAAATCTTTTCACAATCGTCGAATCTGGAGAAGGGACGCAGATATTAATCCTTTGAGCCCTTCAGACTTCGCAGGTCCGACGAATTGGGCATATTCGTTGTACAGGAGGTGAATCCCCTGAAGTCTCGAAGTCCCGAAGTTAATATGGCCGTAGATATGAGGATTCCCGGGAGCTATCCCGACTGTCGGATCTACGATGTAGTTTGCCCGGTGTTGACCGCTTCAAGAGGATAGGTGTATTGTAACATCAAGACCCCATCGAAGACGAGATTCATGAAGTAATGTGGATTGTGGATCTAAGGATCCTTTGGGGCCCTTCTCAACTGTCCATCATAAAGGACATGTGGCAGAAAATTCTGTACTCCAAGAGTTTAACACACCAAAAGGAAAAAAATGAAAAAGATTGAAGACTCCCAAAGTCGTAGGGAGCCAAAGGAGATCTGAAATGTCCATCAACTGGGATGCATGTCAGTATATCATTAACTTCAGAGGAGATCCACTCCATAGGATTTGAAGTTTGGAGCTTCGAAAAATCCCTGAAGCTCAAAGTAACAGAGAGGATCTCAATCGTTCGTCATTTGGGGATGCGTGGCAGGTGATTTGTTACTTCGGAGGATAGCAAATTTGGAGAAAAGTGGGACAAGAACTCCCAAAGGCCTGGAGGCTAGAGTCCACTTGAGTCGTCGATCTTAGAGGACAGGTGTCAAAATATCTGACACTCTAAAAGGATTTCACTTCGGAGGTTTGTGGTTGCGAGTACTTGGGAATCCGTCGAAGTGCAAAGTCCCGACATAAATCAGTGTAATGATCCCAAGCCATTATGGAAGGATCATCACAGTTTTGGTGTCTTCTTGAAACTTTTTCTGAGTGAGGTATTTCATCAAACAGTTTGTTGATCTATTTGTTTAGATGTGTTTATATGTGTGTATGCAGAAAATAACAAAAAGAGATAACCATGGAACATACCTCAACCATATGTAATAAGATAGACAAGCCAAAACATCTCAAATCTTCTTTATTCATAAAATAGAGAAACCTGCTACAATGAAGATGTCGATCTGGAATGCTCAACAGATGGCCAAGAAGATAGACAATAGATAAGAGCTGCTACAAAATGATCCCACTAATACAAAATATGCCTCCAAAGGCTGAATAAGAAATGAAGATCAATGCAAGTAGATCTGAATGATAAACTCTCCAGCTGAAGAATGCCATGCTCCAATAGAAGGCCAAAACCCTCAATAACTTGGCCCTGCAGCCAAAAGTGTCCAATCACCCTAAGAAATATGCCAACTGATAGATCGGGTGATGGTAAGAACAACCCAGGTGCCCGAATCTCCAAGATCCCTCTCAATCTTTGTAGATCTGAAATCCCCCACTGAATGGTGCACCCCAATAGATGACTAAAGCCCTAGATAATTTGACTTTACTGAAGGAGGCCTCCAAATGCTCTGAAACTCTCCAGAAATATAGATCGAGACACTGCAAGTCACTAGGTGAAGTCTCAGAGTCAGATCTAAAGTGTAACCCCTCCAAACGGACTAGATATGGATCTCAAAAATGCCCTCCTTCTCTTCAATTCGCCCCACTACTCAAGAAATAATCTGAGCCATAAAACTATCTCAGAAAGCACTAGATCTGATGTCCAAGGCCCTGTAACGAAAACCCAAGTGATAGAATCCTCAACGGCCCTGCCAATCTCCTACAACGAATCTCTCTCCAAAGATAGTGTGCCCCCCTTGCTAGAAACCCCCAATGGTGCACCCTCCTCCTCTTCCTGTGGCTGTGGCTATGTAGAACCTCTTGCACTAATGTAGATCTGACTAGAATGGTGTGGGAGAGTATTGCATCTCCAAGACCAATATTGGGACAAGCTAGGTGGAATCTTTCACCACCGAATCATCCTCTAGGGTTTGTTAAGTCAAAACCCTCAAAATCCCCAAGAGATGGGCTCACTAGCTAAAGCCAGATATCAAACTGATAAACATACATGAATCAATGAGAAAAGGCCCTTGCCTTTCCTTTATACTTTTTGGCTCACCTTGTCCCTCCAAAGTGACTTTCATTTTATTAATATTTAATTAATTAATTAAATCACATTAATTAATTAATTAATTAACCTTTTTACCTTTGAAAAGCTCCTTATCTCTCCTTGTGGCTTCCCTGGCCACTGAAAGTCACTTCTAGCCATCCCATCCTGTAGTGTTTCTCCTCTTGATTCCAATGAGCTATTACACTGAGAGGTTCCTCCAAGTAATGTGCCCAAAATGACCTCTTCAATGAATTCCATTGACTTATAGCTAAAAATAGTCAAAATCATGGAAATCGTCGGAATGCAACAAAACTAAAGCCAACCTGTGCGGAATGGTTCATAATGATGGAATATAATCATCAATGCAAGATGGACCCCACAATGCCTCTCAAATACCCCTGTACTCACTCTAGCATCCATCTAGCTATTCTGGTCATCATAAATCTCTGCCCTGTGATGATGTCCCAAAGTGGGGACATTACAATCAGAACCATGGATGTTCGGTGGATGCGTGGCATAAGATCGCGCAGTTTAGAGACTCAACACTCCGGAAGACTCGAGGGGAGGTATTTTGGAACTCGTTGAATAACCTAAGCCCAAAGTTTCGGTGAGTCGTTGATCTAGAAAGGAAGAAGGGACCGTCGATCCCTCTCCCTTCATTTTGTGACTTCGCCAGTTCAGAGTTCAGAAGAGTTGACATCTCGTGAAGTGAAAATGCCCAAAGCTTGAAGTTCCAAAGCGCCCTTTGAGTAGGTGTCGGGTCACAGCCTGAGGTCTTGTGAAGGAAGGGGCCTAGCATGGAAAGCTAGCACCTGTTGTTGAAATCCTTCAAAAGGGGCCAGGAAAGAGCCTACGGGTTTGGAAGGACCTGCACTTTGGAGAAAGGGGAACCAAGAGAGAGTTAAGGAAAAAAAAAATTGACGTCCCATCCCTTAAAATACTTTTAAGGGGTCAGGTGTGTTACACTTTTCCTAAGACATTGACTTGGATATATGTTCCAAATGTAACTTTGGTTTGGAATGACTCATCCAAACTAGAAAACAGTTCTATGTTTCATGTCACGTGGTTACTGCAACCTGAATCTAAATACCATATGTCACATGGAATTGCTTGAGCAACATTGCATTCAACTGGTGACACTATATTAGGAATTTCTACAGCGCACGCCATAAACATAGGATAAGTTTGGTTATTTGTAATGTTTGATTGATCTTGACTTTGCTTGTTCTGATTATACTGTCTCTTTATACACTCATATGCATAATGTCCATACTTTGTACAATAATGGAATTGAATCTTTGATTTGTTAGTTCTATGACAGTTTTGATGACTGGTACTTGGGTTTTGACCTCTTCCACCAGTATTTCCATGACTTCTACTGCATCCATCTCTAACGGAACTTCTTCCTCTGCCTCTAGAGTTAGCTCTCCCCCTTCCTCTTCCATGGCTTATAGAAGACTGCGTGGAAAATGAATTCTCTAATGACATACTTGACCTATTCAATATGTGTTCATGATTAATGAGGGAAGCTTGTAGTTCATCTAGACTAAACTAACTCAATTCTTTACTCTCTTATAGAGTCACAACAAGGGTGTCAAATTTAGGAGGAAGACTCCTAAGTACCTTCTCAACAATTTTTTTGTCTTCTATGGTTTCACCATGACACTTAATCTCATTTATCAGACAAACGACATTGGTGTAGAATGAATCTACTGACTCTGAATCTTTCATTGATAGAGTTTCAAAATCTCTTCTAAGAATTTGCAGTTTTGAAGTTTTTACTTTGTCCATACCCTGATATGAGGTTTGTAATATGTCCCATGCCTCCTTGGCTTGATTTTTTTATGCAACTATTGGAAGTATGCTCTCATGCATGGCTTGATGTATGTAAAACAATGCCTTTCCATCCTTCTTTCTTTGATCTTTCAAGACATACTTCTCGGCTTGTGTGAGACATTATATGTTGCTTGATCTACTGGTTCCACATAACCATTCTCAACTATATCCCATACATATTGACATCGTAACAGGTCCTTCATGGTCAAGGACCACATCTCATAATTCTTTCCTGTAAAAGTGGGAGGTTGCAGATTTGAGGTAGAAGCCATATTTCACTTTTTGAGCAAAGTTTATTCTCTTGAACTTGTTCTAATAGAACTTGTTTTTTGATCAACCTACTCTGATACCAGATCTAGGATCTGATGAAACCTGGCTCTGATACCAGATCTCGAATCGATAGTGCACACAGTCTACTCTGCGCAACAGAATTTCAAATACTGCGCACCAAATAGGCTACGCGACAGAGTTGGCAAACTACTATGCAGTGCACAAACTGATTAGTTTGTTGCGCACTATGAATACACACACTTAATGAAATGATTTATGAATGTGGAATAACACACTGCTATGTTTAGCACATAAACTCAGAAATAAGACAGAAACTTGTCAATACACAAATGCTTGATATTAATGAACTTCGGTGCACTGTGCACGGTTATAGAATACAATACTAAGATGATCTTAGGCTCCAATGACTTCTTCTACCGACTTTACTCAGACTTCTTCCACTCCTGAGTTGTTGTTGTTGTTGTTCCTCTCTACCTATGTGCCTCTTCTGTGCATCAACTATGCACCATCCATCGACTAACTAAACGATTCATACTTATATGGACTCAACTGAGAAGAAGCTAAGACCGACTCAACATTAAACACTACCATTATTATGACTGACTTTTCAGCTACTTAACTAAAATCGAGAAGATAGAAATCAACTCCATTTATAACTTTCCTGCTTGCCGACTGACTTTAAGAAAACGTGCAACTTTGCGCTTGCAGACTGATAGACCGACTGACTGGCAATTTGGCTACTGACAGATTGACTGAGAGACAAATCGACAGAGACATAAATATCTCACTGACTTGTAGTTACAATTTCCAACATTATTGTGTAAGTTAGGTTTTACTGGGGTAAAATCTCAAATGTGTTTTGAGGTGTTGTTAGCTAAGATGCGGAAGTCTACATAATAGCACTCATTCTTACAATTTTGGTGTACAGATAACTACCGAGAGTTTGGAGTATTACAAGGAGATTAAACCTAACGAATGGGTTTTTGTCTGATCTTCTAATTAAAAGAAAAAAAAACTTCAATAAGCAACCTTATATAGCCATAGCACCTCAAAACAGGTGAAATACTTATCACATGAATGTTTGCACTTATTTGTTTCTTTGGTAAAACGTATGAGTTTTGGGCTATTAAAATGAGAATTAGGGTTTGAAGAACCCTTGAATCAAGAAGTCTATGAGACCATGATTCAAGATTATAAGGATTAGATCATAGCAAATAAGAAGGATGATATAGTAGTGTTGTTTTTCATTCAACAAGGGTTGGATGAGAGCATTCTTTTCAAAATGGCATCCCAATATGTAAATACACATGTGGATGATGAGATTGAAGTTTAAGGTAAAAGTGTAAGAAGAATATAGAAATAAAAGTTGTTGAAGACAAGAATGAAGATATAGTGAATGTTTAATTTTATGTTGAATTAACATTTCTTGAAGAATGAATTGCAAAACCCAAATATCAAAGTGACTATGGAAAAGATACCATAATTACAACAAAAGAAGGAATACAAAAAATGAAGGCAACCATCGAAGTTGTTAAAGTTATTGCTGCATTGAAAATACTAAATGAAAGAAATTGAAGATGTTCTTGATCTTACAGAGTTAAGTGTTCAATTAGTAGTTATATGTAGAAGATGAAAAAATATTGAAGAAAGCTAAGCAGAAGAAGAAGAAAATGTATGTAGAATATGATCAAGTTTGGAGAAAAAGGAAGAAAAAGCTTGAAGAGCATAGAACAAGGTACAGTAACATACCAAATTAAAAGATGTAAAACAAGTTTTTGAGTTGATCTCAAGTGTTGCAAGCCCAGCTAAAATCTAGATCAACAAGCCATCATATTATGAATTTAGAAAACCTATAAAGCATTGTTGATTCTCAATATGTAATGAGAGTGTTGGAATATGATAATTACTCTCATTAATTAATTAATTTTAAATATAGAGACATTGTTGATTCTTATGTAATGAGAGTATTGGAATATAGTAATTACTCTCATTAATTAATTAATTTTAAAGAGTTCCGGAGAAGTTAATTAATTAATTTTAGAGTGTTCCGGAGAAGTTTAGATTATATCTAATTATTTATAGAAGAGTTTCAGTTATATGTAGAAGAAAGCAATAATGCAACACCCATTTTTAAAACAAATTAAGAGATCACAGAGGCTATAGCAATGTCAAACAATTTTTATATATTAAATATTTGATTTATGATATTAAATGAAAGTCGTAATCTCAACCATATTCTCCCCTGCACTAGTTGCAATAATAACAAAAATAGTCACATACACCACTAAATCCATATGTCATGACGACTGGCATATTTGATCGCTTTTGTTTTGTGAGTCAGTTTTACTCACTTGATTTTTCGAAGCTCTTGGCTTCAGCATATAGACTCCGATTGAGTTCACTACAGTTCCACCTGACCCAAAGACACCTACAATCTTCCCTCCCTCTTCTGTCTCAAAATAAGTTCCTTGCTCCTGTCCGCATGGTCCAAGTTTCCTTTGATTCGTATGCAACGTCAAAGATTTGATCACAAGCGGCCAAGATTTGTAACTTCCAAAATAACCACTGATTTTGGTTACGATCTCCTGTGGGTAGTTTAAATTGTACTGCATGCATGTACAGGTCAACAAACGTACCCAATCAATATAATTATACATCTAACTTGGAGACTCTAATATATAATTAAACATGCTGCGACTTACCTCTATTGGAGCGCCGTCTGCACGTCCATGCCGAAGGCCAAAGATAAATATATCCTTCCCGCTTTCATCGCCTTCCAGAGCATAGTGCAATTGAACTGACGTTAACGAGTTGTCTTTTGCTGTCATGGTAATTCGTTTAATTCCTGAATATGTTCCATCATTCCAATAATCTCCCCCATGGCCGCCGTATAGTTGAGAACGGTAAAACACCTGTTGCACACGAAATTATTGAATACAAAACAAAAGTCAAAGAGAAGAACTGGATAGTTTTCAAAATTGTAGCTTTTAAACACGTTCAAATATTGGCGACTGTAGGGTTTGATTTTTTTTAAATTGATTCTTTTGGATCATAAAAAACAATCAAATTGAAGTGAACCTAATATGATACTGTATCCTAAAAAATCGACAATCCTCAAATCATTTCCGACTACAATCTTATAAAATGTTATGAATCAAAATCTAATAAATTATCTTGTATATCCATAACAAGATTCAGTTCCTCTCTTAGCAAATTTAGTCAACCGTCGGTTCAAATCCAAATTGGAGAAATTGAAATGGAATGAAGGTTCAATATAATGGGGAAGTTCAGTCCAGGAAAACCACGTTATCCAGGTAACTAGTCAATAAAGCAGCACCCATTTTGAAAACAAATTAAAAAATAGAATAGGTTATAGAATGTTAAACAATTTTTTATACTAAATATTTAAATATTTCATAGATAATATTATATGAAACGATTTGAAAATCATGATCTCAAGCTCATTCTCCAATACAGCAGTTGGAATAGTATACACCGCTAAGCTCCATATATCATGAAGACAGGCATAATTTGATCGTTTTTGTTTTCTGAGCCACTTTCACTTACTTCGTCTCTTGAAGTTCTTGGCTTCAACATATACACTCCTATTGAATCCACTACAGTTCCACTTGACGCAAAGATGCCCACAATCTTCCTTCCCACCTCCGTCTCAAAATGAGTTCCCTGTTCCTGCCCGGATGGTCCAAGTGTCCTTTGATTCGTATGAAACGTCAAAGATTTGATCACAAGCGGCAAAGATTTGTAACTTCCAAAATAACCACTGATTTTGGTTACGATCTCCTCTGGGTAGTTTAAATTGTACTGCATGCATGCACATGTCAACAAAACTACGAAATCAATATGATTGTACATATTTTTTATATCTTTAATGAATTGGCAGGTTTAACACGTCACTAATACAATAAATCTAACTTGAACCTCCATGAATTGAGCATGAAGCGACTTACCTCTGTTTGAGCGCCGCCTCCACGTCCATACCGAGCGCCCGCGAGATATCTCTCCTTCAAGCTTTCGTCGCCTTCCAGACCGTACTGGAGTTGAACTGAAGTTAATAAATTATCATTTACTACTGTTGTGGTAATCTGTTTAATCCCTGAATATGTCCCATCACTCCTGTAAGCTCCCCCAGGGCCGCCGTACATTTCAGAGCAGTAAAACTCCTGTTGTAAAAACAACGTTGGATTTTATTAGAAAGGTGTATACCTATTGATAATGGGCATAATTAATGTTCTTTTAACTTTATTTAATCTTAAACCCTAATTTGATGGCTATGCATTGAAGATGCTGATATATTCTTAGTCCTACTCCAAAATCAATGAGTCAGATTTATTGTTCATAACTTTCTTGCATTTATCAAACCATCAGTTAACATGTTTACTTTTTAACATTTACCTAATTACATTAAAAAATTACTGTAAAGATATGTAATTACCACGTTTAAATGATTAAGTAGAATAAAACCATACAACCAAACTTTTCATATTACTACAGAGAGATTAACACAAACGTTTTATATTTGGGGCATGCGTTCTCAGCTGATATCTTTCGGCGAGTTAGCGACTGTGCTAGTGGTATAACAAACAAAATTCAAAGCCAACAAAAACAAAAACTGAGCAATCAGGATGAAATTTGACGGGCAAATACAGTTCAAAATTCTATATAATTGTTAACTGTAAACCATCTTCGTTAAAACGGGCAGAACGGGGGTTACAGTGTTAGAAACCGTCAAATTTGACGGGCTTCATGATTTTGAAATTCCAACCCTGCTGGGCATATTTTCACATTGGAACAAAGAAGAAATTTACTAGACGACTATGTCATGAAGCAAAGTCGCTATGTTAACATGATGTCACAACAGATTGCGGCTTGAAAGATTCTAGCAAAATTAGAGCGAAGTAATTATCTGACAACATAACAGAAGGTGTTCTCATCTTTTTATCTTATCCAGAGGTTAAAAGGGAATGTAACTGAGAGGTTTGTGTGAGAAAGGAAGGCCAGTATTTTAAACAGGTTTTCTGCAGCACACTGAAATCCTACAAGAAAACAAACTCACCGATGTACCAACCGACAAAATACTCTTAATCTCTTCCAACACACGTTGAACAATCTTTTCCACGAGATCACCCTCGTCACTGGTTATTCACAACAAAATAAAGAAACGGAATGTTAGAAACGTGTATACACGTAAATACAATATAGCTGTGTATACATGAAACGGATAGTGCAGCCATAGTTCTCACCCGTTACATGTCTTCTGAAGATCTAACCCACTTATATCTGCAACACGAGAAAGAGCCTCTTTCCACTTCTGAATAGTGGTGGAGCTCTGTCGCGGCTTCTCTTCCATGGTTTGAGAGTCCGTTGTTTTCTTGCTTTCGAGAATGTGCAGGGCTTTAGCAAACACTTCATCTTTGTCCCGAAGCTGAGCAGGCTCGACATCGTAAAACACAGGGATAATTGGAGCCCCAGACTCGAACATGTAGAGGAGCTCATTGAGACACCACACTGATTCGGCATATGCCTTGGAGAAAATGGCCACATGGACGGAGGCGGTTTTAATGGCCTCTTTTATTTGATCGGGAAACTTGTCTCCCACTCGCAATTCCGGCCGGTCCAAAAATACTCTCAATCCAACAT
This sequence comes from Picea engelmannii, assembly GCA_009831015.1. Classification (NCBI taxonomy): domain Eukaryota; kingdom Viridiplantae; phylum Streptophyta; class Pinopsida; order Pinales; family Pinaceae; genus Picea; species Picea engelmannii. The sequence goes on along the minus strand of ML825652.1, from coordinate 38,315 downwards.
ATGGAGAGGAGAGGCGATGATAAAGATGACTAGCGAAGGTTTTCTTAACATCAGGACCGCGGTGATTAATGAATACATGATATAATTTTTTGGGAGATGCAGCGGTGGAGGACGAAGCGACTGTATGTGCCATTGGAATGTCAAAAAGATAAACTGAAGAGATGTTGCGCGCAAGAAGGTTTGGAATCGACTGTATGTGCCTTAAACTGCGGAACTTCCAAGTTAGCAGTAGGTCTTTGGTACTCTTTTCTTCCATAATTTTATATACATCTTTTTCACGCTCATCTCAAATCTAAGTCGTGATGTGCTGAACTGGCAATTTGCATCGCATTGTAAAATTATCTGATTTTATTTTATCGATATTTTTTCACTTCATCTCAAACTTGTTTTAGTTATAGGAATTTGGCTTAGTGTTTTAGCTAGATTCGTAAATTTAATAAAATTTTTGATAATATGAATTTATTCAATAACACAAAAATTTATTAAAATCCTTTTAAAGCTAGGAAAAACTTTTAAAACATTATATGAAAATAATGTTTAACCATTTTGTCAACCACAACATTATATGAAAATAATGAAAAAATTTATTATCTAAAAAACATTATAAGCTTGGGTTGAGTAAGAACTAAAATAAATTGCACTATTAAAAATGTTTATTACAACTCTATATTTGTAAGAACCACGTTACAGTATCTTTTGTTGTGGTTGACAAAATGGTTAAACATTGGGCCACGGAAAGCTATACTATTGGTACCATGTGCTGAACTTGCAATTTGCACCATAAGATTAAAAATTATTGTACATTCTTTAATGTTTAACACGTTACCCTATCTTTTGTTGTGGTTGACAAATTGGCCACGGAAAGCTATACAATTGGTACCATGTGCTGAACTTGCAATTTGCACCATAAGATTAAAAAATATTGTACATTCTTTAATGTTTAACACGTTACCCTACCTTTTGTTGTGGTTGACAAATTGGTTAAACATTGGGCCACGGAAAGCTATACTATTGGTACCATGTGCTGAACTTGCAATTTGCACCATAAGATTAAAAATTATTGTACATTCTTTAATATTTAAGACGTTACCCTATCTTTTGTTGTGGTTGACAAATTGGCCACGGAAAGCTATACAATTGGTTACCATGTGCTGAACTTGCAATTTGCACCATAAGATTAAAAAGTATTGTACATTCTTTAATGTTTAACACGTTACCCCACCTTTTGTTGTGGTTGACAAATTGGTTAAACATTGGGCCACGGAAAGCTATACTATTGGTACCATGTGCTAAACTTGCAATTTGCACCATAAGATTAAAAATTATTGTACATTCTTTAATGTTTAACACGTTACCCTACCTTTTGTTGTGGTTGACCAATTGGTTAAACATTGGGCCACGGAAAGCTATACTATTGGTACCATGTGCTGAACTTGCAATTTGCACCATAAGATTAAAAAATATTGTACATTCTTTAATATTTAACATGTGATCTATCTTTTGTTGTGGCTGACAAATTAGTTAAACATTGGGCCACGGAAAGCTATACTATTCGTACTATGTGCTGAACTTGCAATTTGCACCATAAGATTGAAATTATTGTACATTCTTTAATATTTAACACGTTACCCTATCTTTTGTTGTCGTTGACAAATTGGTTAAACATTGGGCCACGGAATGCTATACTATTCGTACCATGTGCTGAACTTGCAATTTGCACCATATGATTAAAAATTATTGTACATTAGTTATTATTTCACTAATTAAAAATTGTTATTACAGACACATGAACAGCTATATGAACAGCTATATCGTTGTGAACCACGTACCCATATCTTTTGTTGTTGTGATTGACCAATTGATTAAACAATGGGCTAGGGAAAGCGATATTATCGGTACCATCTGCTGAACTGGCAATTTGCACCACTTAGTTCTCCGTTGACCCACCAAAATTATTGTGCATTCTTTACACTGGAAATTGACATAAAACACGAACTATCCTTGAATGCGCATTTTGTTAGGGAAATAATGTAGAAATAAATGAAATCGTTTGGTTGCAAATGGAGGTTAGAAAAACTTGAGAGGCGAAGTGTGCCTAGCAATTAAACCCACAAGTGTCTCTTCCTCAGCGATTAAACCCACAAGTGTCTCTTCCTCTGTGTTGTGTATTTTGTATTTTGGTATTAGAGTCCAGGTTGAGCCATTGAAGCCCACAAATATAGAGAGAGGTCTGGTTGGTGAAACTCTTGCAAAGATTGTAGAGCCTCAGTACAAACATAGAGTGCAATTCTGTCCAAGCTTGCCACAATAAAAACATGCATTATTCATTTTAACATTAGCATTGATCTTTGATGCCAACAATGCCAAATATGAATTGAAGACTTGGAATTAAGATTTTTCCTTCATTCTTCTTGTAACAGAATACATGCCAATTCATCAAACGAAGGAGATTTTTCTCTAGCTACAAGACTAGTGATAAACATCTTATATTCTTCTAACATTCCATTCAACGCTACAGTTACCAAATGTGTGCTAGAAATCTATTCACCAATATCACCAAACTTATCTCTCAATTCTTTAATTATAGAAAGAAATTCATAGACATTTTCATTCTCCTCCATTCTAATTGAAAAAAAATACTTTTTAAGAACAGAACTCGGTTTGTATTTTTTGTGTGATACAATTGTTTTCCATGTCTCATTAGATGTATTACTTTCTCTAATATGTGGAATGATGTTATCCTTCATGGACATTCTCAAGAGAACTTTGCCTTCCAAATGTGTGTATCATTGTTTAGCTAGATCTATTCTGTACAGGTTCAACACATTTACACTGCATGGTTGCGAGGACCACGTTTCCATATCTTTTGTTGTTGTGATTGAGCAAATGATTAAACACTGGGCCAGGGAAAGCGATCTTATCGGTACCATGTGATGAACTGGCAATTTGAACAGCTTAGTTTGTTGTTGATTTCCCAAAATGATTGTGCATTCTTTATTGGGAATTGAAATAAAATAATAAATAATTCGAAGAAATGTTCGTGTATGCGACTTGAATATGATAAAATGGCATGTGTTGGATGAGTACTACCATAAACTCTTGTTTAATCATAGTATCGATTCTTTCCATGAAATCATGCACCCAAAAAAATGTTTATTACAAATAAATAAACAACTCGATATTTGTGAGGATCATGTTTGATGCAGTTCCCCCACCTCAGCGGGGTCTACTGACCTCCCTTTCAATTGATCTTCAACTGTCTGAGCTGGATTAGCTCTTTCGGGTCCCTGCTGGAACCTCCACGAAACAAATCCACAGGTCCTTAGGAAACTCCGCCCATGCAAACTAGCCCCAGCATAAAGTTCTTCTCCACGTGATCATTGGCTGTAACCACACGCCTATCCCAAAAGGTGCTTCGTGATTTCGGTTTTCGGATATTTCAATGCGAGTCACCTCTGACTCTCCCGACTTCTCGAACTCCGAACTAAGATCTTGGAACACGCTAGCTCCTTCCCTTTACTTCTGCTGATGTGACCTCCGGCTATGACCTAGGGCCCAACTCCCAAGTGCTTTGGGACTTTGCACTTTGCGATGTCGAAAGATTGCTTGCCTCATTTCTCTCGATTCCCGAGCTCCGAACTTCGCTCGTGTCAGATCAACGGTCCAGGGCTCTCCATGATTCAACAACTATGATGACCTCATGACTTCGGACTTTGCGAGTTCTCGCTACTCCTACCTCTAGCTTTCCCAATTTGTGAATCAACAAAATGTCGATCCAGCTCCACGTGTCCTTCCAGATCCAACGGCCTGGATTTGAATTGCTCTTTGCGACTTCATGCTTCRGAGGTTTTCAACTTTCCTCCTTGCAAATCTTCCGAAGTTCGAATCTTCGAACTCTYAGATTTGTTGCCACCTGTCCCCCTCGACGATGGATGGTCCCGACTGCTTCGAAACTTTGGGACTTCGTGAGTCCGCTCTTCTATGCACTTGCCTTTGGATCAAACGGTTGTTGGTCTTTCGYGCTCAGATCCAACGGACGAGATCTGTTCTCCTCCATCTATGCGTGCTCCTCCTATCTGGACTCTGATATGATGGTCCAAATCCTTCATAGTGCTCCATCCAACGACCACTATCGCTCCTCCTCTTGAGCTTGTACTTTCTCTTGAATTGGGAAAATTTCTAAGTGTCAAAGGTTGCGACCTTGATCTTTCTATGAGCCCAACTACTTTGGGTCTTGTCCGCACTCCTGTAAACACTATCTCTCCTGAGCTTCTCGAACTTGAAACAAGTTCACTTCCATGTGCACTCCTTGCACTTTGACTAGACTTCAGATGGATGTCTTTCAACACTTCGTCTGAGTGTTGGCCTGGTGCACTCCTTGCACAGGTCTTCCTCCAGAGTATTCAGTAACTTTGTTTTTGTCCCTCTTGTTCCTCGAAGGGATATATGTGCCCTCTTGGCAACCTCTTTCTCAAAGAACACCTTGTTGAGTGTTTCCTCCAGAGTGTTCAGTAACTCTGTAAGTGTCTTCCCCTTGACACTTCTCTTCTCTCTGAACTCGAAAGAGAGTTCACTTGTGCACTTCTTGCACCTACTCAAGGCCCTCCTGGTAGAGCTCTACAGAATATTCAACAATTATGTTTCTTGTGTCTCCTCTATATAGTATTTCCTCCAAGGTGTTCATTAACCTTGAGGCTCCTCTTGAGTCCGTGAATCCCTTTGGTGTGCCCTCCTAGCACATTCTTCTCTAAACTCGATTCGAGATTCAGAAGCGCACTCCTTGCGATGGCTACAAAACCTCCAACATTCTGTTGTGCACTCCTTGCACAGCCTAAAGAACCCAAAAATAACTCAACAAGCTCACATATAGAGAATTCTATCTATCCCTGTAGATGAAAACTATCACATACATCTATAGCATAAATGAACACACAAATGACATTTATTCATAACCATATAAACACACAGAGAATCATATGCAGGAAAAAATGCTCTGTATTAATCTTAGAATGCCTGTACAATGTTTACAAAATCTCAGATTGCAACAAAGTCTCGGCTCTATATTCTCCTCTCATGAACTCTCCACTCACTCATCTCTAACATCCCTAATGAATTTTGATACAAATATCTTTTACAAAAGAGTGGTTTCTCGAGCTCTCCCTCCAAGCTACCCACTCTCATTAATTACATTGAATGATCATGTACATCTTCAGATCCAAGGAAAAGCTCAAGATCTGTTCCATCTCAGCCTAATAAAGGCGACTCCATCTACTGCCAGTACAAAGGCATCGACTCGACTCTTCCAGCCTTTCAACATTTGATTTGCATTTAATTACAATTTGAAATTTAAATTTGAGGTCAAAATGAGAGGGTTGGTGCCTCTCCCCTCCTTGAATACGCTTTGATGTGTTGGCTAGCTGGCATGTTGCTGAGGTGCAGTGATGCTCCTGCATCATACTCCACTTCTATGAAACATTCATGAGCCCCTTCTCATGACCTTCCCAACTCTGTTGAAATCCTCATGGATCTCAAACTCTCCTTTGGATATATCCTCCTTCTCCACTGCTTCATTGCTGTTGTTGCTGCCCTACTTCTCTTATAGGTCCTCCTCTGCCCAGCTTCTCCTTGCTGACAGTTTCTTGTACTGACCTCAACATCAACCTTCTGATTTCTTCAATCATCTCATCCATCTGATCAAATGGCTGGCTCTTGTTTTGCAACCTGCTCTGCTGCACTTCCTCCTTGTCAATGGGTAGATCAAGTCAATCCCCCCTCTTGTTTTCTCCATCTCTTGTGGGCTTGGATTGCCACCCTGTTGCAGGCTCTTGTTATGTAGTCTCATCACTGAGCTTCTTATCAGCCTCTTCCTCTGATAGATTTGCTTATGCTAGTTCTCCTTGTCCTGGTTCAACTCTAGCTTCCTCCAACTGCTCCTCACACTGGAATTTTTCTTCATCTTTTGCTGCAGGCTTCAGTACTGCAGTCATATCTTTTTAATCTCCTTGGATGAAATTCCTAAGAAATTATGTTGAATACTTTTCTCCTACAATATGCATGAATGTCTCCTAGAATCCATCTTCTGGTTTTGGATTGTTCAACCAATCTTGCAGCATCTCCAACTCCTTCTCCCATGGAGTGAGCATATTAGCTGCATGTTCGTCTTCTTTTGCGGGGGAAGACATCAATGTCTGCTGCTTCTCCTCCTCTATGACAGTCACTGCTAGCTGTCTTTCTTTTGTTGTTGCGTCTACAACACATGCTATGGCCTCGACTGGGCTGCTTGGTAGGAATATCTCAATCCCTCCAATGATTAGGATGCATTTATGATCCTCCTCCATTAGCTCTCCTTGTTGATATGAACTCTCAGCTGAGTTCATCTTCTCTCCCTTGCCCACATGGCAATCTAGGATTTCGCCTCTTCCCTCTAGGCAATCTATGAGATCGAATGATCTCATCTCATTGCCCACCTGGCATTCTGAAATTTCATCACTTCCCTCCTGGAAGTCTCTGATATCCTTAGCTGATCTCTTTTCCTCATCATTACTGAGATCTTTTCCAACTTCTGGCTCAAAGATGTGAACCATTTCCACTATGTCACTAATGTTTTCAACTTCCCTCATCCACCTCCTCAACATCTGTTGCTTCCTTTTGGCCAACAACTTATGGACGGGCCACTTAACCTTCCTCTTCAAGGGCCATTCATATGTCTAGTGTAACTTCACTTCTTGTTGCATGTTCAATTCTAGGCTATCCATCTCTTCTCTTATTTCGTTGAGCTCCTGATCCATCTCTGCTTTAATTTTCTACTGTAGGTCTTCCCTTCGACCACACTTATGGCCTCTAGTAGCCATATTTCTTCTTCTACCTTCCCTCCTAGTGATTCTATTGTTCACTCTGCAACCGAGAGCACCTCCAGGTTCTCCTTTGCCTGGAATCTACAGACGAAAATTGTGCTCTGATACCACCTGATGCAGTGCCCCCACCTCAGTGGGGTCTGCTGACCTCCCAGTCAAGGATCGATCAAGATACTGAGTTGGAGCATCTCTTCGGGTCCCTGCTGGAACCTCCAAGAATCAATCCACAGGTCCTTCTGAAACTTCACCCGCGGTCTACAAGAGAACTTTAACTTTTGATACCACTTGATGTTACCATACTATCTCTTCTTTAGTGTCCTCTCTCCTTGGCCTAGAGAAATCAATTATGTGCAGGATCTGATACCACCTGTCAACCTTGACAATGGACAATTCTGACTGGTTTTGAAACTTAGGGACTTCGTGAGTCCACTCTCCTATTCACTTGCCTCTAGATCCAACGGTTGTTGCTACTTCGCGCTCAGATCCGATGGACGGGATCTGTTCTCCTCCTCCTCTGTGTGCTCCTCCTGTCTGGAATCTGATCTAATGGTCCAGATCCTTCATAGTGCTTGATCCAGCGACCACTGTCATTCCTCCTCCTGAGCTTGCATTTTCTCCCGACTTGGGAAAATTTCTAAGTGTCAAAGGTTATGGCCTTTGATCTTTCTGCGAGCACGACTACTTTGGGTCTCATCCGCGCTCCTATAAATGATATCTCTCCTAATATTCTTGAACTTTAAACAAGTTCACTTCCATCCACACTCCTTGCACTTTGACTAGCCTTCAGATGGTTGTCTTTCAACACTTCGTCTAAGTGTTGGTCTGGTGCACTCATTGCATAGGTCTTCCTCTAGAGTATTTAGTAACTCTGTTTTTGTCCCTCTTGTTCCTCGAAGATATATCTATGCCCTCTTGGCAACCTCTTTCTCAAATCATACCTTGTTGAGCGTTTCCTCCAGAGTGTTCAATAACTCTGTAAGTGTCTTCCCCTTGACATTTCTCTTCTCTCTGAACTCGAAAGAGAGTTCACCTGTGCACTCCTTGCACTTGCTCAATGCCCTCTTGGTAGAGCTCTACAAAATCTTCAACAATTATGTTTCCATGTGCCTCCTCTGCACGGTCTTTCCTCCAAGGTGTTCAGTAACCCTGAGGCTCCTCTTGAGTCTGTGAATCCTTCTGGTGTGCCCTCCTGGCACGTTCTTCTCTGAACGCAATTCGATATTCAGATGCACACTCCTTGTGCTAGCTACAAAACCTCCAAAATTTTGTTGTGTACTCCTTGCACAGCCTAAAGAACCCATAAATAACTCAATAAGCTCACAGATGGAGAATTCTATCTATCCCTAGAGATGAAAACTATCACATACATCTACAACATAAATGAACACACAAATGACATTCATTCATAACCATATAAACACACACAAAATCGTATGTAAGAAAAAATGCTCTCTATTAATCTCAGAATGTCTATACAATGTTTACAAAAGCTCAAACTGCAACAGAGTCTCAACTTTATCTTCTCCTCTCATGAGATCTCCACTCACTCATATCTAACATCCCTAATGAATTTTGATACAAATATCTTTTACAAAAGAGGGGCTTCTCGAGCTCTCCCTCCAAGTTACCTACTCTCATTAATTACATTGAATGATCATGTACATCTTTAGATCTGAGGCAAAGCTCAAGATCTATTCCAGCTCAGCCTAATAAAGGTGACTCCATCTACTACCTGTACAAAGGCATTGACTCAACGCTTCCATCCTTTCAACATTTGATTTGCATTTAATTACAATTTGAAATTTAAATTTAAGGAAAAAATGAGAGGGTTGGTGCCTCTCCCCTCCTTGAATGTGCTTTAATGTGTTGGCTAGTTGGCGCATTGTTGAGGTGGAGTGATGCTCATGAGATTCCCATCTCTATTGAAATCCTCCTGGATCCAAAACTCTCCTTTGGATCTATCCTCCTGCTCCAATGCTTCGCTACTGCTACCGCTGCCCTACTTCTCTTGCAGGTCCTCCTTTGTCTAGCTTCTCCTTGCTGACAGTTTCTTGTGATGACCTCAACATCAGCCTTCTGGGTTTATTCAATCACCTCGTCCAGTTGCTCAACTGACTGACTCTTGTTTTTCATCCTAGTTTGTTGCACTTCCTCCTTGTCAATGGGTAGATCAACTCGATCCCCCCTGTTTTTTTCTCCATCTCTTGTGGCCTTGGCTTGCCACCCTACTATAGGATCTTGTTTTGCAGTCTCATCACTAAGCTGTTTCTCAGCCTCTTCCTTTGACAGATTTTCTTCTGCCACTTCTCCTTGTGTTGGTTCAACTCTAGCTTCCTCCAACTGCTCCTCAGACTGGAATTCTGCTTCATCTTCTGCTGCAGGCTTTAGTGCTTCAGTCATATCATGTTCATCTCCTTGGTTGAAATTCCTAAGAAATTCTGTTGAATGCTCTTCTCCTACAATCTGCATGAATGTCTCCTGGCAGCCATCTTCTGGTTCTGGATTGTTCAACCAATCCTCCAACATCTCCAACTCCTTCTCCCATGGAGTGAGCATCTTAGCTGCATTCTGTTCTTCTTCTGTGAGGTAAGACATCATTGTATTCTCCTTCTCCTCCTCTATGACAGTCACTACTAGCTATATTTTTGTTGTTGTTGCATCTGCAACACATGCTCTGGCCTCGACTGGGTTGCTTGGTAGGAATATCTCAATTCCTCCAATGATTAGGATGCATTTATGATCCTCCTCCATCATCTCTCCTTGATGATATGAACTCTCAGTTGAGTTCATCTTCTCTCCCTTGCCCAAGTGGTAATATGGGATTTCCCCTCTGCCCTCCTGGAAGTCTATGAGATCGACTGATCTCATCTCATTGCCCACCTGACAATCTGAAATTTCATCATTGACCTTCTGGCAACCTTTGAGATCCTTAGCTGATCTCTTTTCCTCATCATCACTGATATCTCTTCCAACTTCTGGCTCATAGATGTGAACCATTTCCACTATGTCACTGAGGTTTTCAACTTCCCTCAGCCACCTCCTCAACATCTATTGCTGCCTTTTTGCCAACAACTTCTGGACGGGCCACTAAACCTTCCTCTTCAAGGGCCATTCATATGTCCAGTGCACCTTCACTTCTTGATGCATCTTCAATGCTAACCTATCCATCTCTGCTCTTATTTTGTTGAGCTCCTGATCCATCTCTGCTTTTCTTTTCTGCTGGAGGTCTTCCCTTCGACCACACTTATGGCCTTCAGTAGCCATCTTTCTTGTTCTACCTGCCCTCCTGTCAAGTTTTTTGTTCACTCCAATTGAGAGCATCTCCAGCTTCTCCTTCGCCTGAAATATACAGATGAAAATTGTACTCTGATACCATGTGACAAAGTGCCCCCACGTTAGTGGGGTCTACTAACCTCCCAGTCAAGGATCGATCAAGATATTGAGCTAAAGAAGCTCTTTGGGTCCCTACTGGAACCTCCAAGAATCAATCCACAAGTCCTTCTGAAACTTCACCTGTGGTCTACAGGCGAACTTTAACTTCTGATACCACTTGATGTTACCAGACTATCTCTTCTTCAGTGTCCTCTCTCCTCGGCCTACATAAATCAATTTTGTGCAAGTTCTAATACCACCTGTCAACCTTGACGATGGATGTTTTCGACTGGTTTCAAAACTTAGAGACTTCGTGAGTTCGCTCTCCTATGCACTTGCCTCTGCATCCAATGGTTGTTGGTCCTTCGTGATTAGATCCAATGGAAGGGATATGTTCTCATCCTCCTCTGCGTGCTCCTCCAGTTTGGACTTTGATTTGATGATCCAGATCCTTCATAGTGCTCGATCCAATGACCACTATCGCTCCTCCTCTTGAGCTTGCACTTTCTCTCGACTTGGGAAAATTTCTAAGTGTCAAAGGTTGCGGCCTTTCATATTTATGCAAGCCCGACTACTTCGGGTCTTGTCCGCACTTCTGTAAACGTTATCTCTCCTGAGATTCTCGAACTTTAAACAAGTTCACTTCCACGTGCACCCCTTGCACTTTGACTAGCGTTCAGATGGTTGTCTTTCAACACCTCGTCCAAGTGTTGGCTTGGTGCACTCCTTCACTAGTACATATGACCAAATTTGCGACGGTTGTTCATTGATATTGCCACACTTATCCGTCGCAATTTCCACAAAAGCTGATATTTTTTTCGTTGTAATAATTTCGTCGCTATATCCATGATCCAGGTGTGCATGGAAACATCGACGAAATTAGCTATCCACGTGTCACCACCTTCAATATTGGTTAACCTTATGCATCGTCGCAATTACAATGAAATTTTGTCACAATACCAATGAATAAATGTGGCAATTACGACGAAACTTCGTCGTAATTGGGACAAAAAGTTATGCCAAGCCAATAACTTGCGACGCAGCTGCTGAATGTGTGATGAAAGCCCATTGCAACTTGCGACGAAACTACATGGTAATATCGACGAGTGCTATATCTCAAAACCATATTTACAACGAATTTGTTGTATATGCGACGAAACTTCATGGAAAAGTGTGACGAAGTTTCGTCGCTATAGCGACAGTTATTGTAAAAAAGTAAAAAAAATTCTGACGAAATTCCGTTGATATTGCGACGGTTATGGTAAAAAAGTAAAAAAAAATCCGACGAAATTCCGTCGATATTGCGACGATGACTGTAGGTTTAAAAAAATAAAATTTACATGAAATATGGTATTACCATATTACATTGTAATATGGTATACCATATTGTATGCCATATTACAATGTAATATGGTAATGTCATATTACAATGTAATATGGTAATGCCATATTACATTGTAATATGACATTACTTTTACATTGTAATATTGTAATATTGTAATATTGTAATATATTGTAATATATATATCCCGTAGAAATAATCAAGGCGTTAACCAACCAAATATTGTAAGCATGTGTTATCATGAAGTTGGATTAGAAGTAAGGATACCAAGAATTGTAATGCATCAATATTAAATCTAATGAAAATTGAAATTTCATTTGAAATCAAAGCAAATTTCTTATGATACACAATGGTTGAACCTTTGATACAATGAAGGAGTTGGATAACATAACACTTGAAACTTTTGTTTCCTTGAGATCTTGAGAGATGATGAGGTTATGAATTTTCATGTTGAAAGTTTGTAATGAAGATAGTATCATGGAATCTTTGGGACCTTATAGTCCCTGCCACAAATCTGTGGTTTGGAGAGCACATGAAATTGTTCCAAGTTAGATGTTTTATGTTTGCAAGAAGTTAAAGTAGTTGGTTTAATTTTGTAAGTCACTCTTTGGCTAATATGGTTGATTGTTGTATTTTTACCTAACCATGTTGAAGGTAGAGAGGAAACCACCTTGATCTCCTTGTATTTTTACCTAACCATTGTGTTACTGATATTTCTGATTATGGGGGTAAAATGCTAAGAAATGGGTAAAAACCCAATTGTCCTAAGTTCTGAATGCAAATGCGCCCATGGTAAATGACGAGCAAATCTGGACAACAGGATTTCTCACGCCTGGATCAGCGGCGCACCTCGGATTCCAGAGCCCCCCCGCCTTTCTACCTTTAAGTGAAAGGGGGGGGCTCTGGAATCCAGGGAGCACCTCTTCAACGGTCGAGATCAAAGCGCCCGGATCAACGGCGCGCGAGGCGATTCCGAACCCCCCCCCCGCCT
>ML825651.1:25356-41231 GCA_009831015.1 Picea engelmannii | reverse complement strand
TTTTGGCAATGAAGGGCAATGTGTTGGCCTGATGCCAGGTAAGCATAGGTAGTGCAATTTAGGGTTATAACACTCTCGACATCACACTTAAGGCTACACCTGCAATATGGTGGGGCACACACAAATAAACAATCAAGGGCTGGTACCAATGTAAGCGGTTACTGTACATTAGGTTTGGCACAGAACAAATAAGCAACCAACAGTAGAAATATGATGTATAGGGGCCACCAAAAAAACACTTGGAGAAGGGCAGAGCATTGTGGAAAATGACACCCCCTAAGGAATGGCCTCATAATTTTATACACACATTAGAGGGCATCTCAACAAACTGGTATACAGACCAGGAACTATGCAGAGGAACTACAAGCTGGACAATACTACAGTAGAAATTTATCATCACTTTCTCATTTGAGCATGAGAACCCCAATATAGATACAACACTTAAATAAATAAGAGGGGTAATATTCATTAAGGAACCATAAGTTGAACTCATAAGAAAAGAACAACGATAGAACATACAGGCAGTGAAAGAATTGTTGTCATGCTACCATGTGCAGGAAGAAATACAATATGAAGACGACCCACGTGATATTCAGATTGAGGAAGTTGAAGGCAAAAGAGAAGTGGAAGGTCCACCTCTAGAATTAGAAGTAATTGTGGTGCCAATCAAGGTGAATAAAGTCAACATTGGGAGAGTTGAGAATCCCAAAATGGCCAACATTGGAGACTATTGGCCGGATGAACAAACAGTGGACATGATAACATAATTACTGCATGAGTACAGTGACCTATTCCCAATGACCTTTACAGAAATGAAGGGCATTGCAGGAGAACTTGGAGAGATGAATATCCCTCTCAAACCAGAGGCACGACCTATCAAACAAAGGCCTTACAGATTGAACCACATCTACAAGTAGAAAGTAAGAGAAGAAATCGAAAAAATGTTGGAAGCAAGAATCATAGAACCAATAGAAGAATCATAATGGATAAGCCCCATGGTAGTCCAGGAGAAATATCAAGGAGGCATAAGAATATGTGTAGATCTGAGAAAGATCAATGATGCTTTCCTACATGACCCCTTCCCTACACCCTTTACAGATGAAGTCCTAGAAAATGTGGGAGGCTAGGAAGCATACTCATTCATTGATGGATTCTCAGGCTACCACCAAATCAAGATAGCACTAGAAGATCAATACAAGACTACCTTTGAAACATAATGGGGATCCTACCAGTACACAGTCATGCCTTTTGGACTGAAAAATGCACCAGAAATTTTCTTGAGAGTAGTTATTGTTTCCTTCAAATAATTCATCCATCAATTTCTAGAAGTATATTTGGATGATTGGACATTGTACATCCTATTGAAGGATCATGTAGAGGTGTTGAGGATAATGTTAGAAAGATGCAGTAAATGCCAAATATCCTTGAACATTAAGAAATGTATATTTGGAACACCCTTCAGAATTTTATTGGGTCACATAGTATGCAGACAAGGTTTGATCGTGGATCCTGCAAAGATTACAGTAATTGTGAACTTACCACCACCGAAATCAGTATGCCATTTGCGAGCCACATTGGGACATACAGGATATTACAGAAAATTTATCAAGGGGTGTGCACATATCACTATGTCGATGGAGAAATTGATCAAGAAGGATCTAAATTCCAGTGGAATGAGAGTTGTCAGCAAGGATTGGACACCTTGAAGAAGAAGATGGTCACAACACCCATCTTAGTCTTTCCATATTGGGAGAATACATTCCATGTGCATGTAGATGAATTATCCATAACCCCGGGAGCTATTCTAGCGCAACTAGGAGCAGGGGATTTGGACCATCCCGTAGCATTTGCAAGAAGAAAATTGTCAGACTCCAAACATAACTACAAGACTATAGAGAGAGAAGGTCTGGAAATGGTGTATTCACTTCAAAATTTCAGGCATTACCTACTTGGAAAACATTTTTATATGTTCACAGATCATTCATCCCTTAAGTACCTAGTCAACAAGCCAATGTCGGGGGGGAGAATTTGTCGATGGTTACTGTTGTTTCAAGAATTTGAATTTGAAGTCATAGTTAAATCAGGTGTTACACATTATTTGAGTCACCCTTATGACTGTTAATGATGTAAACCTATCTATTTCCTTCAGAAGGGTAAGTGGCCTGAATTCCTTAAAAAAGAAAAGAGAAGAACTTTTACTAAGAGAAGAAGTTGTATTTTCCTTTGTAAAAACCTTATTAAAGAATATTTCCGCAGGCTCCTCTATACACAGGGTGTGGAATTTCCTGATTTCCGCAGGCTGCACCATAGCTAGGTTGCGGAGTTTCCACAGGTTTCTCTATAGCTAGCGTGCGATAGCCTTTGTACATGGGAAAAACAATAATTTTATCGATGCTTCTAGAAGGAGAAGATTCTATGGTGAGGTGGCATCTGAATGGTTTGGATCTGACTCACTTTCATGATTTAGTGGGATTATCCTAACCTCCTCACCTTATCCTCTTCAACTTATAAAAGGAGAGGAGCTCTCATGGAGAGAGTTAGTTGTTTTGGCTTGAGATTGTTAGCTTGGTTAGAGTGTCTTTGAGCTGTGCTTTGTCAAGATAGATTGTGAGTAGCTATCAAATCCATGGTCTCGGAATCATTGGAGCAAGAAGTGTGTGGGAAGCAAGGAACTATTGGAAGGAACTTGACAACATCAAGGTGTTTGGTTGTATCTTTATTCCACATTATTTAATACAAATATACTTTTCTTTCCTATATGAATGTTATTTGTTCATATTGTATGATTCCTTGATCACGTACATAGTTTCATATCAAATAGAATATGTTATTCTTGTCTTCATT
Source organism: Picea engelmannii (assembly GCA_009831015.1). Lineage (NCBI taxonomy): Eukaryota > Viridiplantae > Streptophyta > Pinopsida > Pinales > Pinaceae > Picea > Picea engelmannii. The sequence goes on along the minus strand of ML825651.1, from coordinate 38,387 downwards.
TGCTTGTGTTTATTTGCATATATTTCTCATAAACCTCATGACAAAGCTTGGATTGCATTGGCGAAGTTGGATATCCTATATTTAAAAGGTATGTTCTAGATCCATTTCTCATTTGATAATTGAAATCTAAGGAAAGAGTAGTGTATTGTCTTGTTTTGTTCTAGTTTCATAGTGAAGCTAGGGGGATTGATTTGTGTTCGTACTTAAAAATTATCTGGATAAAACCAGGGAAGATGAACACAGGACCTGATCACTTGTCAAGGGTCACCAATGGTGAGGAGCCAACAAACTTAGAGGATACCTTCCCTGATGCGCACTTATTTTTAGTCCAGGTCGCGGATGATTATTTTGCTGACATTATTGAGTATTTAAGTACAGGGAATGCACCACAGGAACTTAACACCGCTCAGAGGAAGAATCTCGTTGTCCGAGCAGCTGAATACCAATTGATCACATGATGCTTATATAAAATGGGGGCAGACAACATCTTGAGAAGGTGCATGCTAGAACATGAAAGGCCTTGGATATTAGTAGAATCCCATGAAGGAATAACGGGAGGAAACTATGCAGGAAAAGATACCATGCAGAAGGTACTGTGCACATGATTATGGTGGCCCACTATTCATCGATATGCAAAGGAATACTGCCAACAATGAGACATTTTTCAAAGGGCTGGAAAACCAAACATATAGGATGAGATTCCCTTACACCCACATGTAACACTACAAGTGTTTGACAAATGGGCTATCGATGTTTTTGGGCCAATTCACCCACCTGAAAGAATATCAGGTGCGCGATACATCATCGTTATGAAAAAATACCTATCAAGATGGGCAGAGGAAGCACCAGTTAAATATTGCAATGCAGAGACAACAACACACTTCCTATTTGAACATGTGCTCACCAAATTTGGATGCCCAAGGATTCTGATGAGTGACCAAGGAACTCACTTTATCAGCAACACTTTCATATCTCTGAATAAATAATTCGAGGTATACCATTATAAAAGTACGCCATACCACCCTCAAGCAAAATGGAACTTTGGAAGCCTTCAACAAGATCCTAGAGAATTCCCTAACCAAGATTTGCAATGTCAATAGGGACGAATGGGATTCAAAGATACCAGTAGTATTATGGGCATATGTAACTACCTGTAAGAAGCTGTCAGGAAAGGCACCATTTAGATTTGTGTATGGACAAGAATAAGTGGTTCCATTAGAATTCTTTGTACCTAGTCTATGTGTCACATGCATAGTACAAGAAAGGTTAAGTAAGATGATGAGCATGGAAAAAGATAGGATTATAGAAGGATTTCACCAAGAAGTACAGAAAGAAAAGGAAAAATCTTGGCATGACCGACATATCAAGAGAAAACTTTTCAAGGAAGGAGACCTAGTCCTACTGTATGACAATAAGTTTTTTCAACATCCAGGAAAGTTCAGAATGCATTGGTTAGGACCATATGAAAATTGTCACAGACAGAGGAGATGTGCAGTTGAAGGATTTGGAAGGAAAATAATTGAGGGGCATGATCAATGGGAGTCAAATGAAGCTATACAAGGACATTCAACCACCCACAACTTGAAATTTACCGTGCATGATAAAAAACAAAAAAAAAATCTACACGCTCAGGTGAGAAAATCATTGCGACGAAAAAAAAGAGAGGTCGCGTGCACAAGTCACTGAGTCAGTGTGAAGAAATAATAATAATGCACCAGAAGAAAATGGCAATGAATCCAAGGACTCCATGAGCCCAAATATCCCAATGCACCAGAAAAAGGACCAACGGTCAGAAAACGCGGCAATTCAAAAAATAATGGCTGAGGAATGCATGCGCCAACTGGTGGCGGCTGTTGAAACTATGAAAAAAACATGAAATTCCATACACAAAGGTCACAAAATTAGTGCGACGGAAAGAGAAAAGTATGAAAACACAACTCACAAGACAAAATTTAAGAAGTACAATGTTCCCATGTGTAAGACACACCACTAAAAGTGAAAAAGGGAAAATTGTCAGTGCAAAACAATTGTCACTTCGTCGTCTCGCTATAAAGTTGAAAAAAGGGGGGAAAGCAACTCATTGTTTCAATTTCTAAGGAGAACATCATAGAATCGAGTGAAAGAGTGATAGAGAAATCTTTCGAGGTAACAACACATCAATTTCAAATATTTACAACCCATATCTCATCACAATGTCACCACCACGAGTTGGAGAGCCGGGCAAGGCCGACCGGAACACAAGAAGTATTGCTCACATGACAGACGCAAGGGAGAAATAGGTAACCATAGTGGTGGATATGGATGAAATCCACACACTAGATTACGCAACAACCCCAATGATGATAGATGAGGAACAAAACCCAATGTAGGAGGACACAGAGAGAATCGAGTCCGACACATCAAGGGGACCATGGCCACGACAAGCTGAGAAGGTCATGGTTTTAGTGACATAGATCCATGGACCAAAAGTAGGACAATATGCAGTCCACGAGGATGCACTTGAGGTGGGGGCCTCATCCCCACAAGCCAAATGGAAGGGTCATGCTGAAAGTATTGCACACAGAGGGTCACAACCCCAAGTAGAAGAGACTCTGGTTCTGTCAAAGATTCCAAATGGGGTGCGCGTCGATGATGACATGGTCAGCAGAGGGATTTCCATCAAGTACTCTGACCATGACGTGGTGGATGTCACAAAATTTCCATACCTGGTGCCCCAAAATTACCTAGAAAGCATGGGAGAAGGATCATCAGGCATGCCACTATTAGAGCCAACATAGTGGATTCTTGGGTTGTATAACGCAGGCATCATGAATTTACTATATGTCCCACACTTTTGGGTGGGGAAATCATATTAACACTTGCATCAAGCAACTGCTTGCACGAGTGCATGGAGGAATCTTATGGATGGATAGGCTGGTGCCTATCACTATGGACCTCAACCTCATTGTAGCAATCACGTGGATACCCATAGATGGGGAAAATCTAGAGTAGTACCTAGAGGATAATACCGAAGCCAAGGCCATCTCGGATGAGATCAAGGCCAAGTATGGTGTGGAGCGCAGTAACAGGGGAATTAGGATCAATGACATGAATGATCCTGCGACAAGGTTTACCACCAGATTCCTTGGATGCAAAATAATGTGCAAGTGTCACAAAGAGGAAGTATTAGTCGGTGTGGTCGTCGTCTCCATGCAGTGTGCAAATGGGAGCTCGATGATCTAGGGCCCATGCCTCTTAAATTCATTCTTAGAGGACTGTAAGGACACACATGATTGGGGCTCTGAGTTCCACTACTCATGTATACTCATCCTCATTGGCCTCATTGGATGGAAGGAACTGGTATATAGCAAGTACTTGGAGAGACCAGGGAAATTTGGCACAACACGCTACGTATCATTACGCAACAGAGTAGACCCAAAAATAAAGAAGACAAACACAAACATCTTTGTGAGGTATTTTGCAGAAATGCAGGACCTCATTGCAGATACATGGCACATTTCACTAGAGATTGTCCATGATTTTGGACAGGTTTCTAACTTCAGGGCAACGCGTCATACCTTATGGATGCAAGGAAAGAGAGAAAAAGCCAAGGAATGGCTACAACTCAACTATTGTGTGATGAAGGAATAAATACATAGAGAGGTCCAGGAGTGGCCTGAATAATGGAAGGTACAGAAGATCCCAACCATAGTACCAAGCTCACAAAATAAGATGCAGGGAAGACTAGCCCCAGTGCACCAAACAGGCACCAACAAGGCTGAAAGTAAAAAGAGGAGTATGCAAGTCCAAGAGGGGGGAAGCAACCCAGCTAAGAAGAAACTGAAAACACAGAACATACCACCAAGGGTCTTTACAGAAGCTCCACCACGTGCAGAACAACCACCAATACATTCAATGGAATAAGTGCGCGTGGAAGAAACAGGCACAGGGACACATGAGATCCCTGAGGAGGAAGAACAAGGGACAAGAACCTTGGAGATTCTTGAGGCAGAAGAAATAGGGCCAACCACTATTAGAGATACTCATAGGCCCACTAGTTCTAAGCCATCAACCACCTAGGAGAAGCGTTTAGGGGAGCAAACTGGTGGCGGTCGAAAGAAGGTGAAGGTCCACAAACCACCAAGCCATATATCACTAACCCTGGACGATGTGGAGTTAGTGGCAACAACAGTCGAGGAGATACTGGCCGAGGTGTAGGAGAATGCAGAGAAGCATAGGGATTCAATTGTAGATCAAGTGAAAGAGGTAAAAATTGCGCTGGAGAAGCTAAGGATCGAGGAAACACATGCACCAAAAGAAACACCCATGTAAGCTAAGGAAGGAGTGTCAGTGCCTTAAACAGTTCAATTTGTAGAATAGGCAAGCGCCAATTTCATCATCATGCCCGAGATGATGTTCCTTGATGAAGAAACAATGCAAAAACCCCTAAAGGACATAGAGACATTGGACATGGCATTGGCCAAGATTCCAACAAAGGCATTGTATAAACTCTAAGTAAGTGTTGCGTAGGAGATTCAATCTAGAGAAAGAGAAGATGTGACGAACCTATAGGTAGCCTAGACAAAAAAATCTCGATGAAGGAATCCCTCAACCTTGAAGCGCAACAGAAAGGGAGAGGGAAAAAAAAAAGTGGAAGATATGGAGAATCATATCCACATACTATTTCAAGCAATTCCCAAGAACACAAATGAGGAGGCAAGGTCTTCAGAAGAGAAGCTATGAAGGATAGAGCAGACTCTTAAAAAATATAAAGATAAAATTAAAGAGATAGTGGAGCGTGTCACACCCACTACTCCCCCAGAAGTCAGAGCACAGCGAGAACATGAGGCAACAACAATCGCGGAGGACATCATCCAAATAATACATACATTCACTTAGCTATTAGAAAAGAGAACATAGTTGTGGACTCACCCCCTAGAGGATGGGAGTCTCCACGAACTACAAGAGAAGGAAATAAACTCCACGTAGTAATGGAGGAAGTGAAGAAGCGACAAAAAATAGTGTTATTGTCAGAGAAGATCAAGACTTCCACCGAAATGAAGGCTCTGCAGTTGGAAGAGAAATCCCTACAAGAAAAGAGGACAACAAGACAAGCATTTTTGGAGCCCTTGTAAGAAAAGGCAGAGAAGCTGGTCATGGAGAGTGATGCAACTAAGTGGAGCATTGAACAGATAGGGTCTGAGGAAGGATAGATCTTACAATATCCTATCATGGAGTAGGTGGTCACCGCTATGGCTGAAAAGAGCTCAAACAGGAGTTACAACAGCTCAGGAAGAAGACAGTGGCAGGAAAGACTTTGGCGGAGGTTAAAGAGAGTGTATGGACAGACATCACTAAGTCCATGAATGAGATATGCCCAATGATCCAGATCATGTTTGAGAAGAATGAATTGGTCCAGAGGAGAAAACAGGCCATTGAGAAGATCAAAGTAGAATTGGGAAACATACCAACACAGAAAAATGAGATCATCAAGTTCCTCAATTCCAAGACCAGGGAAGAACTAGAAGAGATGAAAATCGAAGACAGAACAGAGACCATCCTGGAGGTCAAAAGAGTTTTAACCAAGAGAGGATTAATGCTTCAGCTAGAAGAAAAGGTTCAGGCCATGGACCTAGGGGTACAAAGATTCTTCAGTAAAATTGAGGCTCTAAAAAAGAAAGGTCTGCCTGGTCTGAATGTAATCAATGATAAATTGATGACACTCTCAGACTACAAGAAGAGATTGGTTGATGTAGCTAAGGACAGTTCAACATTTGCAGGCATTCAAGGGAGCATCACCGGCAAGGAGTTTTTAGACGCTCTTCAGTGGGACATCAACATCCAACATGAGATTTGATACATTTTCCTCACCAAGCCTACCTTCGCCAAATACACAGAAATGGATGAAGTGTATCGAAGACTTCTCAAAGTCAACGTGCCCAGTCATATCCGATGGGAGGAGCTCTGTGATTTGATCAAGTAGTAGATGAGATGTACTAGTCCAGTCATGTGTCCAGTCAGATGAGGTCGTGCAGAGGATTCATCAACAGCCCACCAAGAAATCAGCGTGTAGTTACACCACATCATCAAGCAGTTCCTAGATTTAGGAAATTTGTTAAATTAGTTAGGCTAAAAATAGATTTAGCACGTCCTGATCATTAATGACAGGATCATTTGTAATTTGAGTTATAAATACTTCACCTTTCAAAGTATTGAGGGTTGTTGATATTCACACCCTGGCGCTATCATACTGTAATCTTTTTGAAGAGATCTTCCATTAATAAAAGGAGGCACTTTTATAGGATTCTTGTGTGTATTCACTGGTGATTTTTTTCTCTCTAAGTTGAATGTTATTCTAGCTCGGTTATCATATTTTTTTTTCTGAATCTAATCTTTAAGAGTAACGAATGTTGCAGGATTTATCTCGTATACCCTATTTCTGACTCGAAAGATTTTAGTTTTTTATCTTCTGGTGTTTCAATAAAGAAATTCTTAACTGCTTCTTTGTTGAAAGTATCTTTCTCATCTTTTCTGCTATTCATCATTTAAGTTACTAAAGAATCTAGTGATTATATTATCTCGCCCTGTGAAAGTTTTCCCTTTTTGTTTTTGGTTTGTATTTCATATTTATTAAAACACAGACCCCATAGCCCAATGGATGTGTAGACTATCTCAACCAACTCTACAAACACATCAGCAAAAAAACTGACTTATTTATTTACCTAGCCTAATATTTGAAATTTGAAACATAGCTAAATCTTATAGAGAGATCCCTCTCTGAAGTTGGAAGGGATAGATCCCAACTTCAAAAGCGGTTTGATAAAGTTACCTTTGTAGATTTCTTCTACTATCAACCTCTAGGAAATTTACCAAGTGCTAACATAGTGGCGACCATACTGGGGAAAGAACATAAAAATTTATAATTTCACGTTTTCTTTCCCCTAAAAAGAAAGTTTATTCCTGGATTATTGCAAATTTGAGAATAAAGTAATGTTTAGAGGTTGATTATATTTGTACATATTATTTTCGGACTCATAAAACTTAAAAATATATATATAAAAATCAAAAAGAAATCTGGCTCCCAAGAAAGTCTATACTCGATCTCATCCAGACCCAGAACCTGCGATAGTGACCGATAACCCGGAACAGTTGTTCAGGAAAAATACCGTAGTTGAAGGCTCAGCGAGTCATACCCCCTTGCATAAGTCCCTTTGCTTTTTCGGGGAACACGTTACCTTTCAAAACTCTGACCTTGACACCTTTTCAAAACGAAGCCTAGTTAGAACACGGTCTGATAGTTTTGTGGCTGGAGTCATTTTCAACCCAACCATTTTACAACCCCGAACCCCTGAAGTTCTGTCTCCTACCGCGAAACCGCAAATCACTCCCTCCGTGCTATCCAGTCCCTCCTCGTCCTCGTCTTCAGTCACTACCTCACCGATCATCCAGTCTGTTATCCCACCTCCTCCACACATCATGGTAGCTCGATATGCTCCCTTGGTGTTGGCTACGCCTCTTCATGCCATGCCCCAAGATTATCAAACTAGACTTCCACAGTTCGATGCAACAGGACCTTTGAGTGCACAACAACACGTTGATAAAATGAATGATTATTTTGATCTGCATGAAGTAGATGAGGATGACGTTCAAATGAGACTGTTTGCCCAAAGTTTGACAGGGGACGCTAAAAAATTGTACAAAGGTTTACGCGCCACCTCCGTCCTTGACCTTACCGCATTCCAAAGGAGTTTTTTAGACAGATGGGAGGTAAAGAGAAAACCTCGCCAAATATTGTCAGAATACGAAAGTATTAAAAGAAATCAAGGTGAGACAGTACAAGATTACTGCACTCGTTTCAATAACCTGTACAACGTAATCCCAACTGAAATCAAACCTCCATAGGTTTTGGCATTGATAAAATTCCCTGATGGTTTTGACGCTGACATGTCATACCAATTAAGGGAAAGAAATTCTACCACCCTAGAAGATATGCAGAAAAGTGCAATAAGTGTGGAAGCCAATTTGTTGGCAAAAAGGGCACGTCAGAGGTCAGAGAGGAAAGTCACAATTAAAGAAGAACCCTCCATGTCAACCTCAGATTCCAAATTGGATTCTTTGGCCAGGGCAATGGAAAGAATGATGGAAATACTTACTGTGTCAAACAGAAATCCTCCAAGAGACAACCCACCTGCTCCTCAGGTTCGGAATCCTAACTTCAGGAGAAACCCTCCTCAAATCAGACAGAGAGATCCTAGGGATCAAAGAGAGAAGAGTGGTCCGGATCAACAGATCAGACCTCCCCTGAAAGAAAATTATGTTGATGAAGGGGAGGAAGTGATTGAAGAATTGGAGGATACCCACATAAATATCATGGGCATTCATGATAACGAAGCTATTTTCCTTACCCAAGAAGAGCAAGAACTTTTTCTTCTCAATCAAACAAAGGTAAGTGAATAAGCCGAAGATGCAGAACAACAGGCATTCAAAAATGCCATTTTGGAGGTACACCGGCATTATAACCTACAGAGTAAAAATACAGAAGGGAGTTCCCCAAAAAAGACGATTGAAATGAAGAAGGTGATCAAAACCAAGAAGACCTCTGAGCCATCTGCCAAGAAGATGCCTGACAAGAGCATTGTCGAAGTTCCTGTGAAGAAAAACCTTACTATTCTTAAAAGATCGTCACAGCCCGAGGTTTCACCTACTAATCCACCAAGTACTTCTGGCCAGAAGAGTGTGGTGGAAAAACCTGAATTGATGAGCCAGGGCAGAGCTCCTACACCCTTTAGCCTTGAGGGGGAATTAGCCAAAATAAAAATTCACATCCCACTTTCAGAGTTGATGAACAAAGACGTTTATCATTCACAGGTGATTAAATCACTGACCATTGAACCTGGCATAGGCACGAAGGCCTTAACCATTGGATCAAAAAATCATTCAGACATTGTGAACCTTACTGATGATCAACCAGAACTTATGTTCGGACGTAAAGTAAATGGCCGAGATGATAATGGTGATGTCGCTCCTTTTTACATCAGTCTAAACATACATGACCTGATCTTGCATAACGCTATGCTGGATTTGGGTGCTTCCCACAATCTGATGCCTAAAGCAGTAAGGGAGAAACTGGTACTGGAGGTCACCAGACCTTACAAGGATTTACACTCATTCAACTCTAATAAAGTTAGATGTATTGGTTTGATCAAGGACCTATGCATCACCTTGGTTCAGATTCCTGCAAAGAGCATGGTAATGGATGTGGTAGTTGCAGAAATCCCTCCGAAGTACGGAATTTTGCTATTCCGGTCTTGGGGGGCTAAGCTGAGAGGTACCCTACAGCTAGACATGTCTTATGCCACTATCCCAGTTTTTGGGCAACAAAGAAGGATATACAGAGAAACATTGATGAAGTACATGGTCAGTAGCCAAGAAAAACCACACAACTATCCCCTTTACTCTACGCATTCCGACTTGGATTCTTTTATTTTATACAATGATGGTGACACGGGAGAACAAGATACTCAGCTGGCATAAGATACCTCTAGTTAGGATGAATGAAAATAAACCATTGAGGTGGCAAGGATGAAAACTGTGATAACTGAAGAGCTACAGGCATATTTCTGGAGCATGGATTTTGATGGAGCAGTAAGCAAAGAAGGAGCTGGAGCAGGATTCTGGCTGCATAATCACAGAAATAGGTATTCAGAAAACCATTCTTACAAGTTAAATTTCCAATGCACTGACAATATTGCTGAGTATGAAGCCTTGATGCTCGGTCTGAAGCTTTTGAAAAGAGTTGGTGCTAAACAGATTATGGTAAGATGTGACTCTGAGTTGATAATCAAGCAAATCAAAGGTGAATACACTGCGAAACACCCGCGTCTTAGATCTTATAGGAATGATGTTCTCGATGCCCTTATATGTTTCAATGAAGTTGACTTGCAGGTAATGTAGAGGGGACAAAACATTATGGCGGACGGATTGGCTACGTCAGCAACCACATGTAAGATTCCTTTCTACTCGACTCGCCCATACACTGTGGAGGTGAAATGCAGGCCAACCGTTCCCGAAAATATCAGGTACTAGCAAGTGTTTGGTAATGATGATCAAATCGAAGACTTTTTGTAGTGTAAAAATGATTTTGAATGTACAAATATAGATTTAGAGAATGAGGATGAAAATGTAAATAGATCTGATTTTGAAATTGATAGTGTAAATAGCGTAGATTCAGGAGAATTAGGCGATGATGAGATGGAGGCTGATATGTTGCATTTGAAAAGTAATGTCTTGCCTAGGGGCCTAGTTCCTTTAGAAGACTTGTTTGATTTTAACGATGTAGCCCAAAAACCCAAAATTGAAGCACATGGACAAGAGGTAGAAGATTGTAATATCGGGACCGAAGAAAAACCCAGGACAGTTAAATTGTCTAAATCATTACCCCCTGAGCAAAAACTCAAATACATTGAGATGTTCAAATAATATTTGGATGTCTTTGCCTAGGGCTATGAGGATTTGAAAGCATATGATACCAGCATCATACAACACAGGATTCCAATAAAGAAAGACCAAAAATCGTTCATACAAAAACTTAGGAGGATAAATCCCAAGTTTCTCCCTCTGATAGAGAAGGAAACCAAGAAAATGTATAATGCCAAAATCATAGTCGCGTTGCGTTTTTCCAAATGGGTCTCTAATATGGTCCCTACACGTAAGAAATCTAGAGAAATCAGACTTTTCATAGACTTCCGAAATCTGAATAAGGTCTCCCTGAAGGATAATTACCCCTTGCCAAAAATGGACCATATCCTTCAACGGGTAGTCGGATCCAGTCAAATATCTTTGTTGGACGGTTTCTTGGGTTACAATCAGGTCCTCATCCACCCAGATGACCAAGATAAAACCGCTTTCACCACACCATGGGGAACTTTCATGTATGTGAAAATGCCTTTTGGGTTGATGAACGCAGGAGCCACATTCCAGAGAGAGATGGATATCGCCTTCGTGGAAGAATCGGGTAAGTTTATTGTCGTCTATTTGGATGATGTAACTGTGTTTTCCCGATCCTATGACGAACACCTGCGACACCTCAGATGAGTCTTCAAGAAATGTAGAAGGTTTGGGATTTCTTTAAATCCTAAGAAAAGCCTTTTCGGGCTGGAGGAAGGAAAACTGCTAGGACACATCATATCCAAGGATGGAATCAAAATTGACCCCAGCAGAATCGAGGCCATACAAAAATTAGAACACCCAAGAAACCTTAAATAATTACAGTCTTTTATCGGGAGAATAAACTTTCTATGAAGATTCATTCCCAATCTGGAAGAGCTCCTTAGAAACATTATAGATATGCTAAAAAGGGATGTAAAAATAAAATGGGACGCTGAGTCCAGACAGTCTTTCGAACAAGTCAAACGAGCACTCACAGAGGCCCCTGTCTTAATCAGTCCTGATTTTACCAAAGATTTCTATCTTTTTTCTTTCGCTTCCGAACATACTATAGTAGCTGTATTACTACAAAAGAACAACAAAGGGTATGAACAACCCATAGATTTCTTTAGTAAAGCGTTGAGAGACGCTGCTCTGAATTACAAGATAATGGAGAAACAAGCTTTTGGTTTGGTGAAAGCCATAAAATACTTTAGGGTCTACATTATCCATTCCCACACCATAGCATATGTTCCGAATGAGGTAGTAAAAGACATCTTGACCCAGGACAATCTGGATGGAAGAAGAGGGAAATGGATTGCTGTCATTTTAGAATATGACATAGAGATTAAGCCTACGAAACTAATCAAAGGTCAAGGCCTTGCTAAATTAATGGCTGAATCTAACTTCCATGCTCTTGACATTATTTTTTTAGCTGCAGTAGATGAATAGGGCGAGGTGGTGACTCCAATCATAAGAGAGGTATTCCTCAACTCTCCATGGTACGCAGACCTTATATTCGTTTTGTAAAATTTACAAGCTCCCCTTGGTTTGACTAAGACTAAAGATAGATTTTTGAAGTTGAAAGCCTTAAAATTCTATATTCTAGAGGGCAATTTGTATTGGAAAGATCCTGGAGGTATTCTGTTAAATTGTTTATTGAAAGATGAAGCTGAGAAAGTGTTACAAGAATTTCATGTAGGAGAATGTGGTGGCCACCTGAACTGGAAGGTCACAGCCAACAAAATCCTTAGGGCTGGTTTCTATTGGCCCACCCTGTTCACTGACGTACATCATAAAGTGACTGCATGTCATCAATGTCAGATGTTTGAAGGCAAAAGGAAGCTCCTTCCTCTTCCCCTGAAACTGATCTCAGTTGAAGCCCCTTTCTAGCAATGGGGACTGGACTTCATTGGAGAAATACACCCTCCTTCTTCAGGACAACACAGGTGGATTCTCACTGCCACCGATTATTTTACCAAATGGATCAACGCAGTACCAATCAGGCAAGCCACTGACTCTGTTATTATCAAATTCCTTGAAAATAATATCTTGTCTCGCTTTGGATGTCCTAGAAAGATTATAACTGATAATGCAACTAATTTTCAGTCGAAGAAGCTCATAGATTTATTCAACCAGTATCACATTGGTTTGGGACATTCCATAGCTTACTACCCACAGGGGAATGGGCTGGCGGAATCTTCAAACAAAACCTTGGTAAATATCATCAAGAAAACATTGTAGGAAAACAAGAAATTGTGGCATAAAAAGTTGGTGTTTTCCTTGTGGGATGACAGACTGACCACCAAGAGGTCAATTGGTATGTCACCATACCAGTTAGTCTATGGCATAGAAGCAATTTTCCCCACTTCCTTAGGAGTCCCTGTCATGAAGTTGCTTCAAGATGTACAAGCCGATCCAAATGACTCACAGAGAAGGATCAACCAGATGATCCATTTGCAATAGTCTAGGGAAGATGTTTTCAACAAGACTCAGGTAATCCAAGAAAACATCAAAAATATTTTTGACAAAAGAACCAAGGAAGATGATTTTGAACTAGGAGATTTGGTGCTGAGATGGGATGCCAGAAATTAAGACAAGGGAAAGCATGGAAAATTTGACAGTCT
>ML825651.1:5611-21149 GCA_009831015.1 Picea engelmannii | reverse complement strand
TGCTTATCATTCAAAGACAAAGCACATTGATGTTCAATATCACTTTGTAAGAGACATGATTGAAGAAAAGAAAGTATCATTGATGAAGGTGGACACTTTGAAGAATGTTGCATATTCATTAACAAAATCTGTGAGCACTGAGAAGTTCTCTTGGTGTAGAGGATCCATGGGCATTGCTGCCCTGGATTGTTGACTATGTAACCCTGTAACCCCCTGTGTGAAAAGAAAACAACAAGTGGGAGAATATTGGGTATGTGTTATATTCTTTGTATGAGTAGTAGTGTCTCAGCATCTGCGTCGGACCCGCAGGGGGGTTCGGGGGCAGTGCCACCAAATTTGTTTTTTCGCACCGGGACGACATATTTCTGGGATGACATATTTCTGAGACAACATATTTTCGGGAAGACATATTACCGGGATGACATATTTCCGGGACCACATGATATTTAGGTGGTTTTTCGGCACATGGTTTTTTGCCGATGGTTTTCTATTTCCGATTAAGGAATTAGGGTTTTGGATTAATCCAGGTCATTGGGTTAGGGTTTTGGATGCCGCTGGCTCCTATATGTATATTGTATTGTAAACAATGTAACACAATGTATGCATATAATATATGTTGGTTTTCCCGGTTTGGGTTTCCAGGTGAAAAATATCTGTGTAATGTTTGTATTTGCCATTGTATATTTTCTGAATATCAGTTTGCAGTAGGTATTGTACAAGCTTAGAATTTACAACGCGCACATGCACAATCCAAAAACGCAGGAAAAGAGCACATGCACCTGATGTGCGACTGTGGTCGCTAAAATCCGCGCACATCTGAGAACGACGCATTTATGAGATTGGTCGACCTCCCAACCACTTCTGGTTCAGCTTCCAAGTTGATTTGACATCCAAATCTTGACTAGATCTGATTGGGTGGCTGGTCAAAGACCTAAAAATTCCCTAATTAGCCTCTTTTCACACTACAAGTTGGTCGCACAATACCTCAAAGAGGTGCTATAAAACAAGGCCATGGGTGCACTTTATTTTCAAGGAATTCAATAGCAAAGTTATGCTGCTTCTATTCTCTTGAGGAATCCTCTATTCTCATCAAGAGTATACTGGCACCATTACATTGGGCAATCCATCTCACCTCTTGAGTGGATTAGCTTGGGATTCTTTCACCATTTTCATTCAAAGTTTTAAGAAGAGCTTATTTGTGGGGGTCCAAGATCCCTCCCTTGGAGGAAGAAGGGACTCATAGTCCTCTTTCTTCTCGGTGTTTTCTTTCACTAATATAATCCTTGCCATTGGTGACATGAGTCTTATTGGTTTTTTCTCCTTATGTCCTTATGCTCAATAGTTTAGTTGTTCTTTTATTTCTTAGTTTAATTCTTAGTTGTTATTTTATATTTCTTTCTCTAACCCTTTTCCTTTACAATTGTCTATCTTAGCTAACCCAACTAAGCTTGTAAGCACCTCTATTTTGCTCACTTAGGTGACGAAAGAGGTGCAACAGATTGGTGACTCCACTGGGGAAAGGTATCAATTTCCTACTCCATTTGGGTTTTTATAGCTCTTGTTTTGGTTTATTTAACCCGCAGGTGCATTAACCGACCGAAGCCGACCTGCAAAACATCCAATTCAAAGTTGAATTGAGAGAATTCCATCTAGGATTTTCTTTCACGACCATGTGTCATTTGTGCGTAGGTTTATTGGCCCACAGTCCTACATCGTGTGCACATGCACCAAAATCAAAGTGTTGTTCTGTACACCTGTGCCGAAAAGCCTATTTTGGTCTGTGCACAGGTGCTCAATATGCCTCTGTCTACTCTGAGACCCATGCACCTGTGCAGAAAAATACACATTGTAAGGTGTTTTGTGATTTGGGGAAGGCCCCTAGCCTTCTTAAAAGTGATTTCATGCATGTTGTAAGCTACACCACACTTAGTTCTCTCTTCATATAAAGGGATTAGTCAAAACACATAGGCACTTAGGGGGTTTAAAATCATTATTTCCTCTTTTGCTTTCATTTTTCCACATGGATGGCTTGCTTTGACTAAAAGTATAAGTCGGAATCATTTGTAATCACATAAAACTTGCATTGGGACTAGAAGTTGGATAACAATCGCTTAGTATGCTCTTCTCTCGTGCTTCCAAGTGAACTTGAGAATCAGAAAAAGATTGTAGGACAATTTCATCTCCCTTAAAAAAGACTAAAACCTTTAGGAGAGGACAACAACCCCTCTCGAGACTCCTCTTAGTTTATTTTTCAAACACATCTTATGATTGTAATGGTCCCATACATGCCCACATGCTACAAAGATAGGATAGTGTTGAAATTTACTTTCTTAGATTAAATCACTAGGGAAGTTTAAAGGTTTTGTAACGGGCCCATACATGCCTACATGATCACAATCTAGAATAGTTTCAAAGATTTTCTTAGATTAAATCACAATAGGGAGTTAAAGGAATAATAAAGGACCCACATGTCCACATGCTAGTTTCCTAGGGAATTTTGAATTACGCAAGGTTGTACCAAAGGCATTTAGTTAATTAGGTAATCAACACTTGTAAGGACCAAGCGAAGTCCACATGCAACAAGGTGACACCTAATTCTTTAAAACATTGGCACACTTTCACTCATTCACACACAAAAATCACTTATCACTCACATAGTTTTCTTCTCGAAATGTGGAGGTCAAAGTAAGTTTCCTCCAAAGGGATTCTGAAACACCCCACCCTTTTCTTGACGAAACTATACACTCCCATTTAATTTCAACGAGGTTGGTTCACACCTACAATCTCTCAAACAACCACATATAATTTTTTTTCTAAAAACTCACTAATTTTCCTCCAGAGGAGGTGCCAAAAGAATTTTTTTTTAGTCTAGGTAGGATTTCGGGGATAGGCATCCAAATAACTCCCCGTTATATGGTTCTTACATTGTCAAAACAATAGAATTTGTCAAATAGGGAACTTAAATCCTCCAATTCAAGTGTTCCTAACACCATAAGGCAGGGAGATACCCGTGAAGGGTTGAAGGCCGAGGTCCGGTTGTTCTGTGTGTCCCCCCTTGAGGAACCCACCTGTTGGATGGGATCTATCCCATGACCCATTTCTTAGGTCGAAAATCTAAATGTTGGACTTTGATCGAGGTACCTAGTGACCAAATTTTAGGACATCTACCCAGGTGGCAATTGTGGGCTGCAATTGCACCTTGATCGGATTTTGTGTGGCTATTGGAAAATATCGCCACCTCTTTTAGGATATGCCCCCTTTACCCCTCATTATAACTAATTATTTCATCCTTCACTAGTTTCTCTTCTAGTGACTTCAGACCCCACTGTTGAGTACTATTGGAAGGTCCAGTGCTATCTGAGATGAAGGACGTTACGTCTTTTAGAACACGAGCATTTGTTTTCTTTGATTCCCCATGTGGACAAAACCCACTTATCCACATATATGCTTCTTTTTCAAAACACTTTATGTATGATGCACTTCTGATTACATTTTGATTTAGATTTATATCATGTTAAGTTCAAAACTTTCAACAAAGGCTCTTGTTTATTCTCTCTCATCACAATTTTCACACATCCACTCAGCTAGTCAGAAACCATAGGGGAGCCACAAAACCCCCATTGTTCCAGATGCTTGCTAAACCTTCCTCCTATTTTAGGGGGAGTTCCTAGTCTTGCCAACTCATCGGCCCCACCTTCTCACACTCCAGTGAGTGCCACTGTCTTAGGATCAACTTTGCTTGGTTCCACATTACTTGGGTCCACTTCCCAAGTCCCTCCGTCCACTCGCTCTCCTTTATATGGAAGTCGGGGGCCAACTTTCTCTCAAGGAGGAAGTACCAACCCACCTAGCCCCCCTCAAAGGTCAAGATCACAAAACACTCACACCATGGATGGAACTAATCCTCCGCCCCCACTACAGATGCCATATTTGGCCTCTCTTAACATACCAGATCTAAGAAAACTCACAAATGATCCTATATTGCACGACCCCACATGGCCTGCGATGCCTACCAAACAACCTTCAGACATCCCCAAGTTTGAAGGAAAGGCAGGAGATGACCCTGCCAACCATGTCATGACTTTCCACCTATGGTTCTCTTCCAACAACATTATGGATGATTCCATCAGACTATGATTATTTCAATGCACACTTACTGGACCATCAACCAAATGGTATGTAGATGAAAAATTGGGGTCCCATGCGACTTTAGAGTCCTTGGCCAAAGCATTTTTGACCTTCTTCCAATTACCCATCCACCATGACAATGGTCTTGAACTACTCTCTAATTTCAAACAAACCTTAGCCACACATATCGCTGATCACATTCACGAGTGGCATAGATGATGTAGTTTGTGCAAAGCCGAAACCACCAAACAACAATGTCTTGACTGGTTTCTCAGATCACTTGTCTCTCTCCTCGGTAAATATGTAGCTTCCACCTTCCCTCAATCAGAAGAAGAAGCCATCAGTAAGGCTCAACAATACAACCTCATCTATTCACAATTAGGGTACTTATACACAGTACTTCTTGATCTCCCAAAACCCATGCCATTTGGTCAAGACAAACATGAGATGTCTCACTCAGCAGACGGATTGATTGGTAATACCACGCACCATAGTCCACAACCCCAACAACCACCAATGTATGGCACACCTCAATATATGTCGGCATATGGGGGAATCTCTTATTACCCCCCACCCCCTTATCAACAACCATACCCTGTTTCTATTCCTCCACCCATTAGTGGGCCACTGTCGGCACCCCCAATACACCCACCTATCCAAACAAGTTGTGGTACCCCCTCTACCTCAGCTTATACTCTAAGTACTAGCGAAAGAACCATGCCTTCCTATGTACTTTACGGATCACAAATCCCACATAATACGTACTTTCCATTCCCAGGTCCTCCACAACCCATGTCTGCCCCACACCCTCACGTTGGGGTGAATTTTGTTCAACCCTCTCCCCTTTAGCAATATCAAAATTTTGAATAGCTGAATATGGAAAATCTGACCCATCAATTGAATAATGCAAAAAAGAAAGGAAAAGACAGGAACAATAACAACCCAGGTCAAGGCAGGAATCACCCCCAACAAAACCAACCTACTGGGGGCAACCAAAATCAAGGGAATCAGAACCCCCAGGGGGGTAATAACAATAGGCGTCAAGGGAGAAATAACAATATTGTTAGAACCACCTTCCCTTATGCCCTTTATGGTGATTTCAGTCATTATACTCATCATTGCCCCCAAATCTCTGATTTTAAATGGATGAAAGACTCAAGAAGTCTACCACATCCTCCAACATCGCCTGCCCCTTAGTAGGCCCCACAACAATACGTGCAACAACCCCCCCCCAGTCGTGCTACAGAATCCCATTCCGCACTAGGGTGTGATAAACACCCAACATGACACGCAACCTACCCCACCACAATTGGGACAATACCTCAATCCAAACAATCCCACAGATCGTACTATCCTCCTCACTAGTGAGGAATAAATCCTTCTACAAACATGTAGTCATCAATACCGTGCACCTGCTAAGTCTCCTCCGATTCCCCAGAAACAATCCCTGCACCAACGGGACCCTTGTTGGTGATTCCTCACCCTAAAGACGAAACACCTCTTCACATTCCTCACATCCCATTGTGCAGGAATGTCCACAACCCCCAAGCTAGGGTGACTCATAATTACAGTTTGGTCGATGACTTAGCACAATCCTCGGTTGCCATGTTAGTCTTAGAAGTCCTTCAAAATTGTCCCACTCAACATAAATCATTACTTTCTGCCTTGGGGGCAGTCGACCCCACAGATACTCAACTCATCACATTTGATATCGACAGTGGAGAACCTTGCCTTCCTGCTCTAATCAATTTTCAAATCCTAGTAAAAATTTAGAACATTAGAGTTCATTGGTGCATCATTGATGAAGGTGCATCCACATGCATTATATCGACCAAGTCTATATGTCATAAACTTGGTTCCCCCGAACTCATACCATCTACCATTAACTTAAGAGCTTATGAAGGACGACCATGTTCTCCCGAAGGGCTCTTCCAGAATGTCCCTATAGAACTCAGTGGCAAGACCATTCTCATCGACATTGAAGTTATCGATGCCCCACTCAATTATAATATCTTGTTTGGTCGTAGCTACATGTACGCTATGAAGGTAGTTTCCTCTTTCGTCTTTCGAACAATGATGTTCCCCCATAATCGCAAGATCATTACCATTGAACAAGTCTCACATTACAAGCCTAACCCTTCTGCCAACATCGATAACGTTCTCCCTCTCATCCACACGAGTCATGATGCATACCCACTCATCAAAATGCGTCCCGAAATCTTCAAAGACCCATCATTGTTAGGAACTTACCATGGTGCACCACCACTCCTTCATCCTTCCAATCAAGTATGCATTGTATCATCCAAAAAAATTGACATAGAGGATACCTTTCCTCTTAGGGAGGCTTCTATTGTCTCTGACATCCCACTAGTCGTAGAGCTCCCCCCTCATGAGCCTCTTGCGAACTCGTCTACTCCACCAGTTCATGATTTCACCTCTCCCCAAGGCCATATCCCAGTTTGGGAGATAGTTTCCCAAGCCATTACTCAAATCCCCTTCTTCTACCCTCCATTGGGCGTACAATCTTTCCAAGTATCCGCAACGCTTACCCTCCCTAATATGGTGTTATCAATTCCAGTTTGGTATTTACATCCACTAGAGATGGTCCCTCAACCATCCCTTCCCCCCCAAATAGATGGAATACCAATGAAGATTCCCATACTCACTCCCACCATACCCTCTACATCCCCACTCACTAGCCTCCCTGCCACAGCTGAGGGCAGGTGAAAGAAGAAGGAGACCACAACTCCACTTCCCCCACATGTCCAACCTCCTTGCGTGCTATATGAGAAAGATGGACACCCCACCAACAAATGCCCATCTGTACCTGAATTACGTAACCTAATTCCACTCAATCAAACACCATCACCACTCACCATTGTAGCAAGTACTGCCACTACCTCCCCTAACTCAAGTAGCAAAGGGTTGTGAACCAAATTTGCTTGTGCTATATGTTCAGAATATGGCCATTATACACACCATTTCCCAGCACTACCTCACTTTCAGCAGACATTAGTTTCGGTACGCCAAATCTTCCAGCACGAACCCAATCCACCTACATCATCCCTACCAAAAGTCACTGAAATCCATTATGTCACAAGTTCAGTCAATGAACGTATGATATGTCCTTGCTCTCTATGTGAATCCTTAGATCATTTTACATATCAATGTCCTATGATCATTGAATACAGGCACCGCCAAATGACCCTGATTCAAACCCCTGCTCCCCCTACGGAATTGATGGTTGGCCTTACCTAACCACTTGAGATTCTTCATATCATTTCTCCTGAACCAGAGACACTCCTTATTCCTCCATGGTTCTTGGATGACTTATCCGAGTATTTACCCCCAAATCCCCCCAATTCTTCCATACATTTCCCTACGGAAATTTTACATCCAACCACCACTGGTACTCCTCAATACTTTGATATTTGGTTTATGTCGAGCGAACCATTGCAATCTCATTGCATTGTTCCCCCTAGTTCTTCATCACCCAAAGACAACCACATGGCGATAGTCACCAATATCACTCTTTTAGATCCCTTTTATTCTCACCAATTCCACTGTGACGAGGACATACTCAAAGAGTTAAACACCCCCGAATACCCATGGGATGTGCTTCACCATAGAGCGCTCTTCTTTCCACAGAAAGCCTCCACACCTCCTAACCAACACCCCATATACACGGTTGAAACCAAGGATTTTATCCCATCAGGGCATATTGATTGGTTCAACAACCCCATTCCCGCCCCTGATGATTTTGAAGAAGGAAACATGGCCAACATTTCCCCGACCATCAAAATCGATATTTCCATAAAAAATGGAGTCGTCGAGGAAATCACCATTGGCGCCACATGCACTCCTCAAGAAATCACCGCCTATAAATCCCTCTTCCAAGAATATCGGGATATTTTTGCCTTGGCATACACAGAGATGGCTGGCCTTGATCCCTCTATTGTCGAACATCGCATCGACACCTATACTAACATTACATCAGTTCGTCAAAAACAACAACCACTACACCCATCCAAAGCAACAACCATTAAAGCCGAGATCGACAAATTACGCGCAGCTGGGTTCATCTACTCCATCGCCTATACCTCATGGGTTTCTAACCCTGTACCCGTTAACAAAAAATAGGGCACTATCCGCGTCTGCATGGACTTTTGTGATCTCAATCATGCATGTCCCAAACACAACTTTCCAATGCATTTCATCGATCAAATTATCAACGAATGCGCAGACCACGAGGCTCTATCCTTCATGGACGATTTCTCTGGTTATAATCAAATCCAAATCCACCTAGTCGATCAATACAAAACCACATTCACCACCCCTTGGGGTACTTTTTCATATCGTGTCATTCCTTTTGGCCTAAAGAATGCTGGCGCAACTTTCCAATGGGAAATGACATACATTTTTCACGATCTGGCTCATATTATCCTCACATACTTGGATGATCTCACAACTTGATCCAAAAAATGCACCCAACATCTTGATGATTTACGGATCATCTTCCAATGGTGTTGTTAGTACAACATCCTCTTGAACCCCCTCAAGTGCGTGTTCTGTGTCACTGCGGGGCACCTCCTCGGATTCATCATTTCCTAAAGCGGTATTACCATGGACCCCCTTAAAGTCCAATCCATGACAAAAATTCCCCCGCCGGAATTTACGCCAACTCCAGAGCCTACAAGGAAAAGCTAACTTTCTACGACGATTTGTCCCAGAATACGCCACTCGAGCACACAGTTTCCTTCACTTACTACGCCATGAAATCCCATTTCACTAGGATGAACATGCCCAAAAATCATTTGACGATCTTAAAATGGGCTCTCCAACGTCCATTTAATTAGTGCACCCAACTACAATCACGACTATATCCTCTACATATCAGCCTCATCTATCTCAGTAGCAAGAGTTCTCGTTCAAATTGGTGATGATGATCATGAGAATGTCATTTACTACGTTAGTAAAAACCTCTCAGGTCCACCCTTGAAGTGTAAACACGAAGAGAAACTAGCCCTTGCAGTCATCCTCGCAGTCCAAAAACTGCATCATTACATTCTGCTTCGCACAACTAAGGTCGTAGCAGATTCCAACCCTATACAATACTTGCTCAGCCGTCAAAAAATTAGTGGAAAATTTTCCCAATGGATCGTTATCCTTCAGGAGTACAATCTTGAATTTTCAACACCCAAGAGCAAGAAATCTCTCGTCCTCGCTGAACTTGTCATGGCCTTCCCCCCTGATATTACCAGTGCCCCCGTAAATACTGACTTTCCCGATGAACATCTCTTTTATATTACTTCAGATGATCCTTGGTACGACAACCTCCTCATCTACCTCCAAACCCAAAAGTTCGGTAACCACCTCTCACGAGATGATCCTTGTCGTATTCGCCACCAGGCCCCCCGCTATCTCCTCATCGGAGATATATTATATCGACGAGGGGTCAACACCATACTTCGTCGATGCTTGACTATTGACGAGGCTGATAGAGTCTTGAATGACTGCCATAATGACACATGTGGGGGCCATCTTTCGAGAATGTCCACTGCTCAGAAAATCATCCGAGCAGGTTATTTTTGGCCTACATTGTTTCACAATTTCATTCATGCCATGAAGCGATGCGAGAAATGTCAGCTTTATGCCAACAAAGCATGAGCACCACCTTCTCTTCTCCACCTACTCATTACTGCTGACCCCTTTTGTAAATGGGGCATTGACGTCATGACTTGTAATCCCCCATACAACAATGGACATAAATACATCGTTGTCATAGTCGATTACTTCACAAAATGGGCTGAAGCCATGCCCACCTTCAACAACACCGCTAACACTGCAACACGTTTTTTCTTTAACCACGTTATATCCCGCTTTGGAGTACCACTCCAGCTAGTTTCCGATCATGGGAAACATTTCAAGAATGAGATTTTCGTCGAACTCTCATCTCGCTTGGGATTCTCCCATAAGTTTTCCTCATCATATTACCCTCAATCTAACAGGCATGTCAAAGTAGTTAACAAGGTCCTCAAGACCATGTTACACCGCACAATTAATAAACATAAGACCAATTGGCATCATATGTTATTTTCCATGCTATGGGCTTATTGTACGGTCGTGAAAAAAACCACTGGTTTCACACCATTTCATCTAGTCCATGGGGTTGAGGCCACTCTTCCCATCGAGTGCGAAATTCCCACCTTATGCACCACAATTGAGCTATTACCCGACACTTCTCCAATGGAGAAACGTTTGTTGAACTTAGAATCTCTGGGTAAAGATCATCGATCTTCATTACAGAACAATGAGGTAGCCAAAAAATGATCAAAGGCCACCTTTTATCACCATGTAAACCTTTCTGATTTTAAGAAGGCGACCTCGTCCTTGCTTACGATATCGCTCATGATACCCTCAGTCATGGAAAATTCGAGTCACTATGGAATGGCCCCTACATTATCCAACATTGCCTCACCAAAGGCGCCTACATCCTGGCTTCCCCTGAAGGCTTCTCTCTCAAAGAAACTGTCAACGGGTTATACTTAAAGAAATTTTACGCCTAAGTGTAGCCATTCTACTTTAGGTTATTTCTTTTATAGTGTTTTTAACATTTTTTCCATCCCTCACATCTAAACTATCATTTGTGCTATTGACAGATGCTTCCTCCACCAGGTTACCACATTGGTTACGCTGACGACGCCAACCATTGGACACAAAATCTCACTTCGGCAGCTTGGGCCCTCTATTCCCCCTCACATGAACTACTCCACTCTAGCGGCATATGTTTGGGTTCAACAACCAACAACCAAGCCAAATACACTGCCATCATTGGCCTCCTCGTCGATGCCCATCATCATCGTATTCATCACCTTAGCGTCTTTCTTGACTCTCAACTAGTTGTCCTCCAGCTCAACAATGTGTATGGTTTCCGCGATCCTTGCCTCTTTCACAAA
This sequence comes from Picea engelmannii, assembly GCA_009831015.1. Lineage (NCBI taxonomy): Eukaryota > Viridiplantae > Streptophyta > Pinopsida > Pinales > Pinaceae > Picea > Picea engelmannii. The sequence continues at coordinate 10,065 of ML825651.1, read as the reverse complement.
TACCTGCAAGTTAGACTTTTATCTCGACATTTTGATTTCATTACATTTACACATATTCCAAGACAATTGAATCAAATTATAGATACCTTAGCTAACATGGTGTTAAATTGGCATATATCACATCAAGATACCTCTACACACACATAAACCATCAAGAACCTGTCACAACATATATAGATTAGACATCATCAAGACATTAAAAAACACATGTAAGCATCACATAGACCCCAAAATGTATACTCATATATATATATATAAATCGGTCAACAGTGCCATCAAAATGTTTACATGCATACATCACATACAAAATCCACAGGCCAGTGAAGCACCTCGGTACAAAACTGGTCTCACTATACCAAAATGGGCTCACCAGCATATATACACAATAAAAACATACATAGAGAGACACTCAAGGTACCTCTAGAGCACCACCTCCTGCCCCTCCCTCAAGCGGTGGTGCCCCACCCACTATTGGTCCCTTCATATTGGGAGGTAACCGTCTGGTCATTGCAACACCTGCTACTGCTGCTTGTCGCACCATGGCCTGCCACATCAACGGAACTCCGACACACTGCTCCAGGATGCCATCATCCTAGATACGTGACCACATTCCCTCAGGCATGCCCTGTAGAACCACCTCCAGGCGGCAGAAAATATCATCAAAATCTCCCCCGGCCTCCGTCAAAGGAGCATACGATGGCCTGCCACCAGGGTCGTCAAAACAATGTCTCCTTGCTACTCTCTCATCACCAGATGATCTCGCCTCGACGTCCTCATGATGACATATCTCTCCTACCCGTGGTGGTCTCCTCAGCTCCTGGCGAGCTGGTGCTCTCATCAGCTCAACCTCGTGCCCGCAAGGTCCCACATCTGCACATACAAACAACCAAATGATAGTATCAACATCTATACAAAATACATATGTCATGCTATCTCAAAAATCAACATATCAAAATCACAAACATACCTCGGTGATCAAACTCCTCCCTTGAAGGTAACAACATGTCCGAATCACCCCAAAAGTCCACACCATTGTATGGATATTGTAGTATGACCTATGACATCTTCCGCCACACCTGTGCCACCTCAGCCGTAAAAAAATGGCTTCCCTCGCCACCACCATGGTGAACCAAAATCATCGACCACTGACTCAGTCGTGGCTCTCGTGCACTAGGATTGCCCAGTAAAATTCTAGGGCACAACATCGACATCCTCTCCAAAAACCAGGCCACCATGATGGACCGAAAGGTAAAGTACCCTGAGTCTGTAGTCCAACATTTTTCCAGCTACCCTACCATCCTGGCATGGAGCATCAAACTGCAGGCAAAATTCTCACCAGCCAGTGCCCTCCCCATAACCCATATACCCTTACAATCATCACTTCTACACAACAATGAGCTAAAGCATCCATCGCCCTGATACTCACAATGAATCCTGACGTATAGTTCTCCCTCGAACAATACCGTCGACCCAAGGTCGCTAATGACACATTTGCAGGTAACACCATCTCTGCCGGTAGGGGTGTTCCCTGAAACGTGAGCCCAGTCAGAAAGTATATATCCTCCACTGCAATGAAGGCAATCTGCTCTCCTCGCACCATAAAACAATGCAGATCCAAACTCCACATCCAGATCAAAAATTGCAGCAGATACTCCTGTGCCCATATCAATGGGCACTCAAAGAACTTTAGCAACCCATAGGCAGCCAAAGTGGCATGAAGCCCCGACTCCTCAATAGCCACGAAATCCCTCAGCTGTGACTAGTTCCACTCTCGCCAATGGACCAACATCATGCAAATGATCGCCTACAACCACACAATACAGCCCTAGGTCAGCCATATTGACCATAAAACACATTAAAATCTCCAAAAAAGATATTTTTTTCACCCGTCAGCCTTGCCTCCAAGGCGTGGCTATTTAACCCATAGACGCACACATATGCATGCATGCAGACATGCCTATCCATCCCATAGGTGCACATGTGTGCATGCCTGTCAACCCTACAGGGGTGCCTCCATGCGCCCCTGTCACAAACACAGGTGCGCATCACAATGCACCTATCCATTACACAACCATGCACCCATGTGCAGCTGTGTAGAAAATAGGTGCGCATATCATGCACGCCTTTGTCCCCCCTAAGGGTTCATCCATGCATGACTATCCGGTTAATAAGCGTGCACCCATGCATGCATATTTCTGGAACGCCCACGCACTGGGGGGCCCACACCCATAAAACCCCCTATACGACCCTCCATACAGGCCCTGCCCATTAATTGAAAACCTACTTCTATGCAGGATGATAAGACTACTAACCTGAAGCTCACTGGTCCTGAATCTACTGCCTCATCCTCCTGGAATCTCCAAATCTCCTCTGAATACCTCTCATCCAGTCACTCTGGCTGCAAGTACAAATGAGGTGGCAATGTGGGCCCTACAACTATATATAGGCCTTTCTACCAAACTTCCAAACACCATTTCGGGAGCTCCGAGTGTCCATTTTTCGATCCGTCTTCAGCCATGGGATCAACATCCCATCATCTACATCAAGACAGTGCCCAGGTCATTTTTTATCCTTAGCCCTTGGGGCACCATTTTTTTCATACCCCATCCAGGTACGCATGCTCATGTTCAAAATTATCAAATAAATGCTTGTATGTTTGATTCTCTTTAGATATTGTTCACATCGGGTATTTGGTTTTCATGTGTGCAAGTACTTGGTCATCATACATCAACACAACCCCTTCAGGTATATAATCAATACTGGCATGTAATCATTCCCTCTGAATCTCAAATTGCATCTCCAGTCACACCCTCTGACATTTTCCTCTAGGATCCCCATCTCCATCTCTACAGTACCGACACCTCCATTGCATCTTAGGTACTGTCCCCCGGTAGCACTCTCCCCCACATGATTTGTCCCATTCATAGCACCCTTTGGCACTTTGACACTCATGTTGTTTTTCAACCCTTTAGGGATGGGAGTCCTGACAGTCTTACATCATGTCGTGAATCAACCACATACTCCTTCTCCTCATTTTGCTAGCTCTCCCAATGGACTCCCAGATTATTTCTTCAAGGTTCTATTTTAACTGCACCTCCACAGTATCATGAACCCACTATTTCATCCACAATCAGGTTGCCCATCTGCAAAAATTTCCCTCCATTTCACCTACCTCATACAGAAACCCACCCATGGGTCCCCTACCCTCCACCAGTTCTCCAAGAAAATTGTGCCCTAACCGACCCAACCATATTACATTGGGGCACCCGTTTTTGTATTTGTACACTCATCTCAAATTATTCTTTATTTATTTGGTAAACTGTAAAAAGCCTTTGTTTCCAACATTTACATATCTTTTTGTCGTCACCTTCGATGACCTTCTTCCCTTTTTTGCAAACGCAACCCATGTCGCCCTTGGTTGGGGCACTCCTCATCATCTACCCCTATTGACATCATCCATATACTCTGAGTATCCCACAGGCCACTTACCTCTGCCCTCTGAGATTGTTCACTTTGTCCCTCCTCTGGCACAACTTATCCCACGTGTTGTTGTCCCTCTAACACTCGACCTAGTTGAACGGTTGCAGCCACTTATACTTCACATATACCCCCAACCAAGGGAAGTCTTGAGTCTTCATACATCTTGACTTCATCCATGTACCTCCTCTAGTTCCTAACCTCACCAAGTAGATTTCACGAAGCCATTTTCTTCTGGGAATCGCATCCCCCTTTTTTCGACATCAACACAGTTTCCAGAAGGGCGACAATATCTTGATTCTCATTACCTTTCCAATGAGAGGTCTCGGACGGCATAGGGAGTACCACAATTTCTCCCTGCTATCGTTGAACCCCGTAACATTCGACTTCAACACTTTCTCATGTTACGATGGGTCTTACTTTGCGACTATTGCAGTTATTTCTTATATTTGCCGAAGACCTATGAACTTGGATGGGCTATCAAAGCCTATAGAATCCGTGATACTTCTTACAGATGTCACGGCCTACTATTCAGAGTATGTTCCTCCACAGAATTATCTTCTGACTTTATCACAACCACCCTCGAGGGCACTGCAGTTGTCTACATCAACACACCATTTCAGTTACTATACAACACCATTCCTTTTTTGAGTTACATGACATGAGCATGGGGCATTCCTGCCTCATTTGCACACAGTTTATTTTTACACACCTTATGGAAGTTTGGGTTCTACAGGTTCCCTTCTCCCTCCAATAGGTAACTCTTGACACTCTCACTATTTCTCTCTCTTACAACGACACTCTCAGTAGAAGAAACATTGATGAATTTCGGCTATACGTATGCTCCTAACCTCATCCATCAGGGGGCATCTGTTATTACTGAAATTTCATCCATAAATGGTTACAAGAATCCAACATCGTCAAACAGTTATGAGGTCACCCATGGACCAAAATTACCACAAAATAATTTCCAAAAG
>ML825650.1:89806-111536 GCA_009831015.1 Picea engelmannii | reverse complement strand
CATCCCTATCCGATGGTGCCTTGTATTTGATTTGTATTTTCTTTTTTTCTTATTAGATTCTTCATAGAATCCCATTAACCAAGAATTTTGTTCACCTTATGTTGATCTAAATTACCAGGATGCTCACTTGGTATTATATAATTCTTTATCTAATGTCTTCCTTAACTAATCCTTTCTTCTCATTGGAATCCCGCTAAAAAACCTTTCATTAGAAAATTTTGTTACATTGTGTTTTCCTAAATTTCCAATTTCTCTTTACTTGGTCTCTTCCAATAACATGTTATAATGATTTTATTCATGTTTTCTTTCCATTATATTTGACTTTATCGAGTCATCCTTGGAATTATTCTAAAAATGTTACCATGAGCTTCCTTTATCCCTAATAATGTAATTTCATATCATTTTACTGAGTTTTCTATTGATGCATTTCTATCGACACTCAACTGATTTTTCTTTCTTTCTACTTATCCTTTCTATATTAGGTTGTCCCTTAAAATATTTTCATTAGAAAATTTGGCCACTTGATGTTTTTCCAAAGTCTCGTTGGCATAGTGCATGGAAATTATAGTGACCTTTCCTTATGATTGAAATAATTTTCACCATGAAACATTTTTCCTTTCTCCTCAATCAAAGTATCCCTTGGGTCCCTTCCATTGGAAATTTTTTCTACTTAATTTCTCTCTATTTTCTTGATGACTATCATTTCACCTTCCAAATTTTCACCCTTTCTCTATTCCTTGAGCACTTATTTAATAACTCATTTGATACCATCAAAATCTTCACCAAAAACCTTTGGGACTTTTGGGTTCCATGTGCCTCCCTGAAATCCTAATGATTAAAATTTGACCCATTTGATGCTCACTTTGATGATTGAACCTCTCCCTAGTATCTTTACCTTAATCAATTTTTATTTTTATTTTTGGCCCTTCTTGCATGGAGACCCTATTCATTAGAACTTTTAGCTTCTTCTTGAGATATACTTTCTGCGATAACTATTTTCTTAGCCTAGCCTAATGGGAATATGGTGTCTCTTTCTTCAACAACATATCCATGGGTGATGTTATGGAAACATGCTTGTTCATATACTTTCTATAGTATTGAGTCTGATTTAGGAATGTCTTGAATTTGGAGCTATCTGTAGCTGGATCCAAGTAATTTATTACCTTCATTTTCTTTATATCCATCATCATGAATTCCTTGGAGTTGATGTATGTAAGAAGCTTTCCAAAAGGATTCAAGAATTGACATTTCATGTTGTTTAAACAAACCTATCACTTTGCATCTATTCAACATCATTCTCAAATATGTCAATAGATGATTCATGCAACCAAATAATGTCTAATTTTCTAGATATATTTCCAAGGGCTTGTGAATAAGGTATTTAAATATATTGATGATGGCTCTTGATAAACATGTTGGTGCATTCATAATCTTAAATGTCATCCTCTTGTAAGCATATTCTCCCTATATCAAAATTGGTGAGAATCCAATTTTTGTATCTCATGGGTACTTGGTTGTAACCAAAATATTCATCCAAGAAAGAATAGATTTCTCTACTTTCCATATCCTCAAATTAATCCTTTGCAAATGGAGTTTGGATTGGATACCTAATAATAAAATTTTTCAATCTCTTGAAATCCACACAAATCCTAAGCTTATAATTCTTTTTTGGCCAACATAATGGGATATACCCATTCACTCTCTTTGATATGATATATAATTCCTAGATCTAATAGTTTCTACAAATCCTATAGAAATTTTGATTTATATTTTTGATTCATTTTGAAATGCCTCTACTTCATAGGTATTGCATTAGGATGCAATTAATATTCAGATCACCATACTCTATAAGAATACCTTTCAGGTCATAGTAGTTGTATGAAAAGACAATAACAAACTATTTGAAAAGTAATTTTGACTCAACAACAATATTGTAACCCCAAAAATCTCATATATCAATGTATTTGGTATTAGGATAAAAGGTTTACATTTGTAATAAAGTCACTCTATGAATTTTGGTTATAGTTTATACTTTTGTTCACTTTTTGTGTAGTGTTGTCAATCCCGCATTCACGAGTGGAAATGACTTGCTTAGTGAGAAATCATATATAAGGAGGTGATCTCCATTGTAATAGATGCACCAACTATTTATTGATAATATCATATTGTGTTATTCTAAGTATCTTCCTTTGAGCTTAGTTATATGACTCAAACCTATCTAGGATTTCATCATTTAGTGACCTAGCCCAATTTGTAATATGGTATTAGAACAAGGAAGAGTCTAAGATTATGAAGCCATATCAAGAGTCTCGGGCCTTTTAAAGACAAGTTTTCCACCCTTGTGACTTCTGTCGTCTGAGAGGCATGAAGTTTGTTCGAGTGTGAAGACTTGTGGAGTTTTTCTGTTAGAGATGGATTGAGGGATCACCACCATGTCTTCTCAAATTACAAAAGATATGATTTTATCTCTCTTAGTTGAAGAAAATAAAACCATTTCTAAAGAGATCGAAGGTGATTCTCAACATGAGATGGCATTATACTCAAGAAATAATCATAGTAGATCAACTAAAGAAAATCAGGAGATGGAATGATACTATTGCAAGAAAATGGGTCACATAACTTAAAATTGTATATTTCGGGCCAATGACGTTCTCAAGGGAGTGATCAAAGACAAACCACATGTAGTGTTGGAGTTACTTGACACACACCTAGGATTTTTTTTTCCAAAGGTTTTTCCTTGTTTATTAGTCATTATTTAGTCTCCTATATTTTAGGAAGAATATTCCTCTAGGGAGAATATTCTCTTCAGTTTTCACTTCAGTTTGATCAGTTGAGTGGAGTCTAGATGCTACATTGAGATTATCACCATGAAGCATTTGGATCATCACCAACTAATGTACATTGTCCTTGGGATCATCACCATACTAGCGCATTACTGATGATTCCCTAATCTCCTCCTCACTTCACTATGTTTCAGTCAGTTAACTGAAGACTGATAGACTAATTAACTTAGACTAGGCGGAAGTTCACTCCTGTAATTGCCTAAGAGACTAGACTAGGTGGAAATTTACTCCCGTAACTGTTGGTGTGTGTCCATATCACTCCAAACCACCACTACGATGCATAAGTTACTCATGTATCCTATATCTATTGTAAATTATTCACTCTTTGAGTGTATAATACGATTAATGAGAATTATTCCATTCTTTCTCTCTTGCTTCTTCTTTCTCAATTTCTCTCTGCAAATGTGTGTGGTATTTTCTAGCTAGATATATTCTATGTAGGTTCAACACATTTACATGGTATCAAATCTGACGGACTGCTAAGAAAAAGCTACACCAAATTATTTTTTACAGGTACTGAAGATTGAAGAACGTAGAAAAGATGGATTATTCGTCGGCAATACTTCTCACACCTCATAACTATTTGGAGTGGAAGCCAAAAATTTTGTTTCTTCTCAGATGCAGAGGCTTGTACCAAATAAATATGGCAATGGAAGTAGAGCTTGATTCCGTCGATGAGAAAAATGATTTTCTCAATATACAAGATATGGCCATAGAATGTATCCTCTGGTTTATTTCTCCTGAAATTCTCCATCAAGTATATGATGACTCACAAGAATCAAATCCAAATGAATTATGGACCAGATTGGAGGTTCTTTCAGGAATAAATAAGATTGTGAAGATTTCATGCAGGAGGTTGAACAGATAGAGCCATAAGAGAAACCATCATAAGATCAAGCCTCTTATTATGAAGAGTCTTCTACAAAAGTATTTGCACAAATTTGCATTCCATTAATTGAAGATGATGTCTACTCCATTGCATATTTTTTTTTTTTTCTGAATTTCACGTGGAAGGTATATGACATGCATCTTAAGGGTCACATGCAGGCACGTTTGCATGCACAATGCATGCATATCAGGAGACAAAAAGGGAGCCGCGCACATCAGACTCAATTATGATATTTTCTAAGAAACATTTGCAAAATAAAATTATATATTTGAATTCATCTCGGTAAAATATCAAATTCAAAAAAAAAAATCATTTGAAATGGAGTTTGGGAAGTGAAGTTATGATCTTTTTAAAATCAACAAAATTTCATTGTTTTTCCAGAAACGGCCGCATGGTTTTCAAAGTTTCATCCAAACTTTATTTGGATATTCTTCATTACAAGAAGAAAAAGTGGATATGTGTGGACATCTCAATGGTGCATCTACTTCATCAAATCTATGCAGACATCTACATCTTCAACAAAATCTTCAACGAGCACAAACTTGCACAGTTGCGAGGTCTTCTTGGAGTGAAGGACACGGTTGCTTAGCAACTGCTTTTTGTTCCTTCTCATTTTTTTTTTTTTTTTTATGCATTGTGATTTGAGGGGGGAGTTTTCCCATGAGGTTTTCCCTCTTTCCTCGTTTATTTCAGTGTATCTTTTGTATTTGGGTACCTAACATGGCCTCGTTGTCGGGACCCATTCTTTATTTTCACCATAGTGATATTCAGGGGGGGTGTTTGAGTTACTTCACACACACCTAGGATTTATTTTTCCTAAGGGTTTTCCTTGTTTATTAGTCATTATTAAGTCTCCTATATTTTAGGAAGAATATTCTCTTCAATTTTCACTTCAATTTGATCAATTGAGTGGAGTCTAGATGCTACATTAGGATTATCGCCATGCAACATTGGGATCATCACCAGCTAATGCACATTGTCCTTGGGATCATCACCAGACTAGCACATTACTCATGATTCCCTAATCTCCTCCTCACTTCACTATGTTTCAGTCAGTTAACTGAAGACTGATAGACTAGTTAACTCAGACTAGGTGGCAGTTCACTCTCGTAACTGCCTGAGAGACTAAACTAGGTGGAAGTTTACTCCTGTAACTACTGGTGTGTGTCTATATCACTCTAGACCACCACCATGGAACATTAGTTACTCATGTATCCTATATCTATTGTCAATTATTCACTCTTTGAGTGTGGAATACGGTTAATGAGAATTCTTCCATTTTTTCTCTCTTGCTTCTTCTTTCTCAATTTCTCTTTGCAAATGTGTGTGGTGTTTTCTAGCTAGATATACTATGTGCAGGTTCAACACATTTACATGTATCTAATGCAACCATTTTTGAATATCCACCAGATGTTGATAGTGATGATGATCTTATTGAAGAAAGGACATTATATGCATTTTAAGAATCCCACACTTTGAAGACAAGAATGGATATAGTGTAGGAACAACTCAATGTGGATGGTTGCTCAGATAGTTCAGAAGTTTGTGGATCTTTGGAATTTTCCCTCATTAGGGTTTTGAGACATGCATGTGTATTGTTGTCCAATAATGAGGTTATGATACATGCACGTGGATTTTTTTCTATTAATTTAATTTGGGAGACTTGTAATTAAGGAGTTTAGGGAAGTGCAATCTAAGAACTTGGGAATTCAACTTGGGAGATACACCTTTACAAGGGTTACGAGGTAACTTTATGGAGCTCTACCTAGTCCAAGAACTATTTTCAAAGAAGAATATTTTGAAGAAAATTTGGTTATGATGTTTTATTTTTCAGTGAGTGCATTTTATCTCTAGTTAGTATGTTTTTCTTTTAGTATTGTAAGCCTTACGAGGGGGATTTTAGGATATAAGACTTACAATTGTAATAAAGCCAGTTTCTGACTTCAAGTCATAGTTTATGTTTTTGTTCACTTTCTATGTAGAGAGGTCTATCCCACATTCATTAGTGGAAATGACTTTCTCAGTGAGCAATCATATATAAGGAGGTGAACTCCATTGTAATATATGCACCAATTATTCATTGATAATATCATATTGCATTATTGCGAGTATCTTCCTTTGAGGTTAGTTAGTCATTTAGTGATCTAGCTCATTTTGTAATATTTGGGATCCCCACGTCTTTCCCCACCTCTTTGTTAATATTTATCTTTCTTGACTTTTGTTCATCCCCATATATCCCTTATTGATGTACATGATGTTGGTCAATATCTCTTTGTTCATACTAACCAGTTATGTAGTTCTCAAGAACATACTCATATTTCTTCTATATTGAAATATGAAACATCTTCTTGGAATTTCATTTTTCAATGTACTCTCTAATCAACTTGTGCATATTTTTCAAAACCATCTGAAGAATAGTATTTTTCTTCACTACCCCTTGGTCTAGTTTCGAAGTGAACTTCTGCCATAATTCTATCCCATCTATGTTCAACCTCTTCCTTTCTTAATAAAATTAATACTCATAGACTAATCTATTAATTATTCCAACTACCACATGGGTTTCTATCTCATTAGATATTCCATATTCCTTGAATATATTCTACTTGAAGTACAATAACCTTGATAAGTGAGATAATATAATTTCTCCAGAATACCCACAATACTTTTCTCCTTCAACATTCCTATTCCATACAAAAATAATTCTCTTATCTTAGATAATGTGGTTGTACACTCTCAGGAGAAATTGGCCAAACTCCATGCATACGTTTTTGTACTTAGAGTGTTCGGAAATAAAATTGTGTAATTATCATATGAGAGATGTCTTACTTCATCCTTGAACCTTTGCAAATTATTACCAATTTCAATATCATCATCATATTCCATCATGAGCCTATATAGGATAGGTTTTTCCTTCTTGAACACTTTAATCTTGAACAAGTTATCAATTTACCCAAATAACATTTTTTTGACGTGGGAAAATGTCTCAAGTTGACTTCATAGGTTCACCTAGTGAAAGGGCCCAATTAGACCTTACTCTATTGAAATGGTGAACCTCCAGTTATGGCTCGACTTGTCGTATTAGTTATATGAATTAATATGAAATGTAGCTAAGTATGCAAATGCAATATGCAACTAATATATCACTAGTCTAGCCTATCTAATCATATCTAATATTCCCTAGCTAGGATCCCTTTCAGAACTGATTGACATGAAACAAAGGGAGAGGTACATAGAGTAGGGATAATAGTACACCAACTATCACTTGCAAAAAAACATACAGAAAACTTTGAGGATTGAAGATAGCCTACAAATCACCAAGACCACACCTACTTGATGTTATCTTTTAAGAATAAATTGATGTAAAACAAAGGGAGAAGTACAAAGAGTAGGGAGAATATTCCACCAACTACCATATGCACAAAGATCGGGGAAAACTATGAGGACCAAGGGTAGCATAAATCATTGAGAGAATAACTACTTCACATTAAGTTGCTAGCAATGCATAAGATAAGTAATCATATATATTGTAAGCATGGGAATAGTCTACAAATCACAACTTCCATCTTGAAAAGGAAAGACTATGAATGGAGAGAATGGTCCACAACCATCCACAACTTGCAAGAGTATAAGAACACAAGATAACAATGCTTATGTTGTGCGAAATCCCCCCTGTGGATAGGCTGAACTCCCCTTGGATCGATTTTCCTTCAATGTAAGACAGAAGGAAAAAAAAAATGGACACTAACTTCCCCTTAAGACTAATTTATATGTTCATTAANGGTATATGGATTACATATTTCATGGAGGTTTTCCTCGTTGCTCCAATTATTGAAAGAGATGAGACAATCCTCTTCTGCTACTATATATCGTTAGACAAAAGTAGATTTATCTATGCTAGACTTAAGCAAGAAAAAGATAAACATTCATGAAATGAACAATGTAGACATTAAGAGAAATAGAGCAAGTTATCTATTAATATAAAACAATAATATATTAAGTTATAGACACCTGCGTCCTGTAACCCCCCTTGCTTCTACCTCGGGTGAGACTTCCCCTGCTTCGTAGGTGTCGCCGAAAGGGCTGGTAGTTGGGGTTTTGTTGGTGCGTTGTTAAGCGCTGAACCCTGGGTCTGCCCCTGTGCCAAAAAATGGTTCAGTTTCCGGGACCTGAAACTGTGATTGTTGGGAACTAAAGTAAGGAAAAGAGAGTCTCTGTGTGTAGATCTGCTACTGAAGTGCACAATACTCTACTTGACTTGCGAAACTCTGTGCCAAGAAATAAATCCGATCTGAAGAAAAGAGGTAAATCTTTTTGCTTTGACAAGAGAAAGATAAGTGAAAATTTTTGTTTCGAAAGCATGAATTTGAGTACGTTTAATAGGTTTTGTCTTATTCTGAAGGCTAGGGCGCAGTTGAAAGAAAGAGTTGATTTGAGTAAATTTAATAGAAATGAATAAAGATGTATTATTCCTATGCATAGAAAGAGTTTTTGGACTAACAAGTGGATGCAAGAACCTAGAAGATTTTTTTTCAGATTGCAGGTCCAACACTGTGATCCTAGTGCACAGTATAGAAGAGATTGGGGAACATTTAAAAGAAAAAGAGGATTGACATTATGCTATAATTGCAGAAGATCGAGAAATCTTGCTAAGGAATTCCCTGGTATAGGTCTGATTTGTCTTTGTTGTAATATTGTTGGTCACGAGGTTGAGGATTGTCCAAGAATGATTGCTAAATTTGAACGAATGAACATGAGACAAAAAAACTATGAAGGAAGTCAAGAGACTAAGGGCATGCTAGAGAATCATAAAGAAAAAGAATCAAAATATGTTATTACAGTTGAAAGAAATGATGGATGTTCACAAAGATGTTAGTTTACCAGAGATCCTGAAAGTAAAACAACACATAAGTACAAGAATAGAAGACTTCAACATAGACTATGTCTTAGATGAAGAAACACAAGTGAATATTATGACAGAAGACACTTGGGAAATTTTGGGAAAGCCTACTATGATACCTTCGTTGGGAAGGATATGCTTGTTTAAGGGAAATATGATAACCCTATGTGGAAGAGTTACTAATGTACCTATTATTATTCATGGAACATCAACTAAAGAAGAATTTGAAGTCATTCAGTTTGTTGAGAACATCGCCCCTTTCCCACTTTTGTTAGGTAAGACTTGGATTAAGAAGGATCATATCAAAAGGAAAGCAGAGGAAGAAGCTACAGAAAAGAAAAAGCAATAACTAAGGGATTTCATAGCTAGAAAAATAGATCGACTAATAGAAGAACGAGAGGATAAGTCGAAGGAACATAACAAAGTAACAACGCAGGAGGGATAAAAGGAAAGAGAATTAGTTGTCAAGGTTGAAAGAATGAAAGAAGGTTTGAAGGACCTATCCATTCAAGAAATAAGTATATCCACCCAGGAAGTATTAAGCGAAGGGATATTGACTTCAGACCCTTTGAGGGCACATCAACAGTGTGAAGTCACTATGCTATTGGAAGATAAGAATAAAAATGGAAAGAGGATTCCAAAAATAGTTAGAGAGACTCAGATCACATGAAAGAAGGCAAGGAAGCTCAATAAAAATAAAGCTAAGTTGGAAAATATACAAGAAGCTACAAAGAGAAGATCGAAGACTTCGTAGACTGGAACCTCGCAGGAGGCAGGTTCGCAGGATTTGAACCCTGCTAGAACAACAGGACCACGCAGAATCATACTTCGCCCTGGAGAAGATATATGACCATTGGAGGTGCCTTGACCATTAGAATGATGCTCCAGAACGATTAAAAAACACACTTATGGGTAGATTGATTGCTTTTGGACGTTGAGACCACGCCATAACAGATAGATTCACATTGATGGAGGCATTTCTGGTCATTGGAAGAATCCATTACGAGGCCTCACTTATTTAATTTGTCGGTCACTGTGCCAGGACCAATTTTTGCTACCCGTGGTTAACTGAGCCAAGAAGAGAATTGACTGTGTGTCGAGTTGTGTTATCATAAACTAGACCTCGATGTCCATTTGTCTACCCCGCTTATCCATTCACCTACCCCGACCTGTCTGTTTAAAAGTTAGAATGTCGGGCGAACCTAGTGAATTAGAGAAGTCTGTAGAGGAAGTCCTCAAGAAGATAATGGCCGACAAACCATTATCTGAAGGTGCCCAGGCATCGTCGACAAGGAGACTGCAGGATTCCCGTTCAACTGGACGTCGTTCTCACTGTGTCAACCCCACGGCTGAGCAACGAAGTAAGCACCACAGTGATCTGGATAATGTGAATCAAATCCTATCCATCCTACCAGAGTATATCCCACCTTTGGCTGGTGTAGTTAACCGTGAAAAAATCCCACGAGATTTTGAGTACACCGTATTCACCGCATACATTCCGAAAGGAATACACGTAATTGAAAGTCAGTTAGGATAGATCCCGCTACTAAAGAACATCGACTTCAATTTAGGAGACATGAAGAACTATGCTATGCTAGCACCCCATCGTTACTTGACGAAGTCTACTGGGAAGAAGCCTCACCTCATCTCCCATCCATGGATTAAGGGACTGGTGCAGTCCATCGTGCTAAATCTAATGAAGATTCCCCATTTTGGTTGCCACCAGGAGGTTAAAGCTTGCGTTAAACTCCTCCTGTCGTGTTATCATGGCAGATACCTATGGCTCAACCAAAGGATTATTGTGGATCTGACGCTGATCCATCAGATCACATGCTTAATCATGAAGGGACCTGATCCTCATCAGTTTTATCTAGGGAAGGCCTTAGACCGCTCCCTGGCACAATGCATCAAGGAATCTTACGAAGAAGTCGAAAAAGGAAAGCAAGGTTACAAGGTAGCCTCTATACATGATGGCGCAGTGTGCCTCGCTTTCCAACTCATAGGTGGAAAGCTCGTAAGGAATAATCGCCCCACACAGGTCATCGGGTTCGTGGTGTACCTTGTAGGAAAATGTGTGGAGGGCATGCAAATGAACTGGGCGAGCTACCTTGTCAATGAACTAGAGAAAGATTGTCGTGAAGCCCAGGATTTGGAATATGAATTCCACTACAGCTGGCTGATCATTTTGATTGCATTTGTCTCTTGGAAAATCCCTGCAGGAGCCACCTTCCCAGAGATCGAAACCTCGTAACCATTGGCTGCTAGGTTTTCCACCTTGTGGTACACCGATGGCATGATGAAGCAGTGGCAGTCCAACGTTGTGTTTCATGCATACTATCATCAATTGAAGGTTTCCATCGAGTCATTTACAAACTTGACACCATGCACCCTGCACCAATATAAACCAATAGCCAAGTTCCATGCAGATCCGTATTTCATATAGATCATTGCGCACAGAGACGGAAAATAGGAAGAGTTACAGTCGTACTACAATCTAACAGATGAAGACATGGAGCAAATTACAAAGGAGTGGACGGAGGAATTCCTTGTACCCATCGCTGATGCAGAACTCTTCGACACTGACACCATAGGAAGCCCCATAGTCACATGGGTCAAGCATGCCAGACAGTCTAGTGGGACGAAGAAGAAGAAAAAGTAGGAGGAAGTCCAGGATATAGAGACTGATGAGGAGGACAACATGTTTGAAGATAATGGATCCGACTCACTAGAAGGAGGAGGAGACGAAGCAGATGGACAAGGAGGAGGGGATGAGCAAGGAGGAGGTGAAGCCACATCGCCTGAAGACCCCCCCATTGGAACAGTAACACCGCAGAACAGGAAGGTCTCTCCAAAGAAACCTTCAACAATGAAGAAGACGCACGCTAATAAGCCCTAGTTAGAGGCCACGCTCACGAAGGATGATATCAGTTTGGTCCACAGAGCTATGGGGGACACTTCAGAGGACATATTGCAAAGATGTAGAGAGAAGAAGGAAGAGATATATGGAAGGGTCAAGAGGGAATTGAAGGAAGTACAACAATCTAGTCGTTTAGTCCGCGCAGTACCTACTGCGCCCTCCTCATCACAGATTACATAATTGGGGGATGAACCAGCCCAATTGAGAAGACTTGCAGATGCGACAGAAGCTCGACTTCAGAAATTCCAGGAAGAGAAAGAGAAGGCTACATAAGCCTTGAAACATGAGAAAGACAAAGCCTTAAAACAATTATGAGTAGCACGGTACAACGTAGCCGCCTATGAAAGTGAGAGACAAGAGTTTCAGGTGATGCTCCAGGAGGAAAAAGCCTAGCTACAAAGAGAAAAGGAGTAGTTGCTCATAGAGTAGGCCGCGGTCAAAGAGGCAGTGAGTAAAGCATGTCACTATGTGCCAGGCTTGGCACATGAGGAATAAGAGTCGGTCAAGGCTCAAGTAGTAAAACTCGTTGAGACCATCCAACAACTTCAAGATAGGATAACAAAATTGGAGGCTCAAATAGTACCGATCACCCCGCAGGAGGTGCGAGACCAGAGGGAGGAGACCAATAAGAAAAAATTAATAAGGATAAGAGCCCTCACCTCAGAGTGAAAACAACTGAGTGATAGAAGCACACAAACATAAAAACGCCTTGCTGAGGATCCAGAGCTAAGGAAGCTGGAAGCACAGTTACATAATGCACATCAACAAGCATTTTCAGTGCATGCACAGATGAATATGCTCACCTCAATTGAAAGAACAAAAATATCCCAGGAGCAGTGTGCAATAGAAAAACAGATCACTGCCCTCCAAGGAAAGGTAATGGAAGTCACACATAAGCTGCAACCTGTGCAGGATGAAGCCTGCAAGGTGTTTGAAGAGATTGATGGACAAGGCTCACAATTGGACCAAGTGGTTGCATTAGTAGAACAACGCCTAGAAGGGCCCGTTACATAGCATACGATCCAAGAACTCGCTGATCAGGAGGCTCAGGCAAAGTAGCAAGTCGAGGCAGCTCGAGTTAAGCTCGAGGCCTTCGAAGCAACATTTCCCAGACCTGAGTGACTCGGGACGAGTCATAGGTGAGTGTTGGGGGCTTGTTGGCCCTCGGCCAAGTTTTGAGGAAACCTTGGTCAGGTTTGGACCACTTTTTGGACTTCGACACATTGTTCAAGGAAGGAGCACCCAGGTGGATCTGATATTGCGGATCTCACCGATTTTGCGGTCTTTGTAAGAGGTTATTTAGGGTTTTTGTAATGGGTTATGGGATGTCGGCCCATGGGGTTTTCCCATGTTTGGCCCTATTGTAAGGGTTTGTAAAAGTATAAATAAAATAAGAATGTATGGTAGAAGAAGTGTTGTTTTGAGAAGCTTTTAGAAAAGAGTGGAGAGCTAAGTGCAAGTAATGTGATTAGCTTTGTGCAAGGGAATGTAAGTGAATAAGGCTCTGTGCTTGATAGAAGATTGGCTCTGTGCCTTGACCTAGTTTTGGAAGGAGGATCTAGTGCTTAGTGCGCAGATCTCCTATCTAATGCAAAGCTTGACTTTGTGGCTTAGTGCACAGGAGTGAATGAATGTAATATTCAAATGAATAAAAATAAGGCGAAGTGGTTGGTGGACATAGCCTCACACTGGGGTGAACCATGTATATATTGTGTCTTTGGTTTGCTTTGTGCTGCATTGTTTATGTTATGAACTTGCTCAATGCTTTGATTATTATGCATGATAGATATATTTGTTGCTGCTTAGTGCTTTATTTGTGTTAAGGATAAATGAATGTTAGATCCGACTCAGTGCTAAGTGCTCAAGATATATAATCATTTGTTGTTACTGCACTGATCCATTTGGCTCCACTCTAACCACAAGAGCCATCAGCGTGCAAAATATGTACGAGAAAACATAAAACAAAGAAGTTTGTGCTCGAACAAACCCAAAACAATAAACAATTGAATTTTCATAGCTAGCGGTGAACCAAAAACTAAGGGTTTGAAGAGATACTACCATGATTTCCCACTCCTAATTTTGATTAACCACCAAAAACTAGAGGACCGAAAACTCAAAACCCACTTCGTTATGTAAAACCTATTCTCTGGTCATGAAGGACCATCCTGAAGATGAAATGAACGTGGTTATTGATGAACATGACATAGAGTCAATCAATTAATTGAATGGACACCAACCATGTCATAAGTTGACAAGACAGTGACACCTATCAAATGATAGTATTCAGATCATATGGTGGGGAAAAAACACATAACCAAAATTCGTTAAGGATAAGAAATGTATTAAAACTTTGAATTTTGGTTTAATAACAAGATCGGATAAATAACATATCGAGTTGGTTTTTACGCTAAGTTATGATTTTTTTTAAAACTTTTAACATGGTTGTGTATCCACCAATGAATCATGGTCTAAATGTTTAATGATTTTAGATTTCCAATTAAAACAAATAGTTTTTTTCAATTAGACAGGGTTAATACTTTAAGAGTTTAGTGAATTACCTTGTGAAAGATTTCAATTTCATGCTTTTAATTCATGAAATTGAAATGGGTAAACATGATATAGCTATCTACGAAAAAAAATCCAACACAACTGATCAACAAAAGTAATCACCATAAATAATTAATTATGTCGTATATACATGCTAAGCAGTGGGTACAAAAACTTTTTCTTTGCAATTTTTGTGTTTCAAAAAATCGAAGAAACGAGATGGTAGTTGGGCTTCCAACAATGGCGACTCACTAGGTGAAGCAATTATCTCTGCATCATCAAACCTTCATGTCAGGGAAAAATCAAGACTTGGATAACATTTTAAGCTGCCTCAAAACAAATCTTACTTTAAGATTAAACATATTAAGATTAACACAGTCATACTCAGAAAATAAGTGCTTTAACAAATGATTATAACCTAAAGATTAGTTTTGATCAAAAGGCGACGATATTTATAAAGGTAACTTCAATACCGTTGACAGGGCCATTGCTTCCAACAGACGTTCATAGTCTCAACAGGGATGTCATTTAACCCACTCAAGTTCTTTAATCCCATCCAAATGTTTTCTATCCACGATATGAATTTTTTTAATATATGATCAACTTATAAAACGTACGTGACGTATCTTGAACTCAACATTGCTTCGCTGCCAGCAGGCCTGTTCAGTGCCCCGACGAAGTTGTCTTGGTTTCATGTGCGCATTTACCCGCTACCAACAGGCCTGTTCAGTACCCAAATGGGTTTACATACATTTTCCACACATTAAAGTGCTTCCAACCCTCCTTAGTCGTTTATAATGATAGAATTTGGAGATTTCAAACTAACAAAGAGGGCAGGGTGATACTGGAGATTGATAATCAGAAAGATATATGACCGATCACTATTATTTGCTTTTTTAGAACTGGTATTTCTATCATGGTTTAGACGTTTATATTTCACTCAAGAAAAAATCTAGAGAATGAGGAAGCACTTTGAGGTGATATTTTTAGAACTGGGACGATGTAAAAAGTTTAAAGGTAACCATACTTCCCAACGATCTCGACAAAATTTCAGGAATAATATTCTGACAAAGAACTTATAGGATAACTGTCTTTTAAACCAATTATCTAAGCTAAGTCTTAGTATGGAAAATGTTTGAACTGTTTCAAATTTCCATCCAATCATAATTCCGATGATAAAAGTTCCCTTTAACATTCGTTTGTGAGTTAGAAATAACTCAATCAAATAGAAAATAAAGAAAGCAACAACACAATAATCAAAAGAAAACAAGCTGTACACAACTTGGGATATTTACAGGGGGTCACGTCTTATTTTGATCAAGCGAAATACTTCTTGAGAGTCTGGCCATTCACCGGGAAAGTGTCTGGTTGTCCCTCCAAGTTTTGCAGACGAAAGGAGCTAGGACCCGATTTTTCTACAATAACAAATGGTCCCAACCATAGATTTTGAAACTTGGTGTGTTCCCCTTTGTCCTCATGTGATTTATCCCACTTAAGAACCAAATCTCCTACGTTGAAGTTTCTATCAAAGGATGAGATTGCGTCAAACCATTGTTTAACAATTTGTTGGTGTTGATCCAGTTTCTGTTTGGCTTGTGTCCTAATTTCTTCCAATTTAAGTAAAGCATTTATTCGATTTTCTAAAGGAGGACATTCTTCCTCTTGAACCTTCTGAGATAACTGAAGTGATGGGAGAAAGACATGGGGAGGAAGGATAGATTCTCTTCCGTACACGAGGAAGAAAGGATAATTACCGATGGATGCGTTTGGGATGACCCTATCAGCCCACAATGCGTTATATAATACATTGTGCCAATTTTTGTGATTATTTAACACTGTTCTTTTTAGTGTTTTAGTCATATTTTTGTTTGTTGACTCAACCAAGCCATTTCCTTGAGGATAGTAACTAGCATATTATTTTAACTCAATTTCCTTTTCTAAAACATAAACATTCATGTCCAAGGAAGAAAAGTAAGAAGCATTGTCGAAAACTAAACATTCAAGTATCCCAAAATGTGTGATGATATGAGAATTTAGGAACAAAATTACTTGATTAGTGTTTACTACCCTTAACAGTAAATCTTCAGACCACCTTGTAAAATAATCTGTTACCGTGAGAATGTATTTGTGTTGTTGTGAAGAAGGGGGTTCAATTGTCCCTATGATATCGAGGCCCCATTGTTGGAATGAAATGCGTACTGTAACAGGCTGCAAGGGAAATGCAACCTTGTTGACTTGTCCTGTAGCTTTTTGACAAACTATGCACTTGTGAGCCATAGCATGAGAATCTTTAAATAACGTGGGCCAATAGTACCTAGCTCTAAGTAATTTGTGGGTGATTGTAGCTCCAAAGTTGTAATAGCATTCTACAAATAGTACCTAGGCCTAACCATCTCAGAAAATATTGGAACAAAACGTATGACAAAATTTATTTTACCCAAAAAAGATTGCATTGCCTTTTTGGAGGATGGTGGAGGAAGATTGGCAATAGCTTGAGTTCGTTCGGGGTCTATTATCATTCCATCCTTTAAAACTATAAAGCCAAGTAATCTTCCCTGCTCTACTGCAAAAAGTGATTTCTTGGGGTTCAGTGAAATACCGAACTTACAACAACGCTCTAGTACAACTCTGGGATGTGACAAGTGATATTTTTTATTCTTAGAAAAGACAGTGACATCATCTAGGAAAGAAACAACTGATTGGTTGATAAGGCTATGAAAAGAAATATCCATTGCCCTTTGGAAAGTGGCTCTGGCATTAATTAGTCTAAAAGGAATTTTTCGATAAGCATAAGCGCCCCAAGGGGTGCAGAATGTGGTTTTTAACTAATCTGACGGAGACATGAGGACCTGGTTGTACCCTGAAAAACCATCTAATAAGGATAGCCTTTCAGAACTAGATACCTGTTGCAATATTTTTTCCATTGGAGGAACATGATAATTGTCTTTATCGAAGGGTCAGTTTAAGTTACAGAAATTGACATAGATTCGTATTTATCCATTCTTTTTTGTTACTAGGTCCAAGTCATATGCCCATTGGGTATGCCGAACCAAAAAAATGATCGTTGTTGTTAATAATTTGTTCAGTACCTTTTTTACTGTGGTTCTAATTTAGGATACATTTTCCTAAGTTTTTGTTGAAATGGTTGGGTTTGGGGCTTCATGAGGATTACATGTTGTATTATGTTCAGATCAAAAGATTTCAAATCATTGTATGTCCAAGAAAATACATCTTTAAATTCCTTAAACAATTTAGTGAATGCATATCTCTCTTGTTGAGAGCACCCTTTTCCTAGATTAATGTTCTGAGGGTTATCTTGCGTTTCTAAATTTACAGTTTCATATAGCAACGAGGAACTATTCGTTTTACGGTTAACCACTCCCATGAATTTGTCATGTAAATCATAAAATTTTTCTAATCTAACGACAAACTTAGGGATAGGATTTACCAGATCAGATGATGTTTCAACAGAACAAGGATCAAATATTACCAAAAAATCACAGAGATTTTCATTATGAGTATTTTCATCAATTACAACATCTTGGAAAGTGTCCTCCATATGTAGAAAATTTATGATTTTTTGATCATCGTCAAACACTCGCTAATTGGTGATATTGTCGGGGATTGATGGCCTGAACATTAATTCAACAAAAAATGAATTAGGAGAGAAGCGTTCAACAAGTAATAATTTTGATGCAACATCAACCAACAAATCTGCTTCAGAATTACTATATCTGGGAATAGAACTTATGTTAAAAGCGAGAAATTTATGAATTAAGTTCCATACCTCGGTCTCGTAGTTTTTGAGGTGGGGTGATAAAAAATGAATAACATTTTTCACCTGTCTAACTACAATTTAAGAATCACCAAATACCGTCAAGCTTTGGACTTCAAGGTCTATGGCCTTCTTGAGTCCCTACAGGAGAGCTTCATATTCTGTCGTGTTGTTTGTACACTCAAATTCTAGTCTACAAGCAATGAATGTATTATTACCTTTGGGGTCAATCAATATACAACCAACACCAACTCCTTCAAAATATTTAGACCCATCAAAGTATAGAGACCAAATTTCATCATTCTCACAACTATCAACAATATTTCAATCATTTTTAGAAGTTGTTGCATGAGTACATACTGATATTTTAGATTGTTGATTTGGGTCTGTAATAGTATATATTTTAGTCGCAAAATTTCCAAAGAAAGTTTTCATACCTTGACTTTATAATGCATTTGCATTGGAGGAAAAAGGTTCATTTGAGCCGTTTAGATCTATAACCGTGTACTTCAGATAACGTTCCCTATTAATTCTAAGCTTGTTTGGCTGACCATTCATTGGTAACCTTAAATGAGACCAATCTGTTGTGAAATAACCATGCAATTGTTCATACGAATATCTACTTAGGAACATGCCATATACCTCTAGAATATCAACGACTACTATGTCAATTCCCCAGTGAAATTTTGGGTTAGATGACAATCTAATCATTACATCTTTAAGCTCACCAACCACCGTGACATTGGTTCTCTCCAACTGAATAATTTTCAAATAAGAAGGTTTAACTTCAACATTTTTCTTTTTACAAATAGACAAAGGCATTACATTTGACGAGGCCCCATAATCTACCATACAATTATGCACATTTTTGTTGAAGATTTCAAAAGTTAACATAAAGGGTGGTACATTTTTCCGTGGTGTGGGAGAATAAACTTGTTGATTTTTGTCTGTTATACCTGAAGTTATCTTATCCAAACTTCCTATGCTTTTATCTGGTGTATCCTTTTTATTATGGTTCTCATGTGGCCTTTTGTCCACAATATCCTTTGTTTTGTTAATGCCATTTTCTACTGATTTTTTTATCTAGAGGATCTTTATTTTTACCGTTATCAGCTATGCTTCGTAACATTTTCTGTAGGATTGTAGGAAACTTAAGCAGCTCGAAAATCGATATGTTTGCTTTTAATATTTTAAGATCCTCAATAGGGTCGTAATCTAGATCAAAGGAAATGGGGTTTTTTAATGTTTCAACCTGTTTCGATTGTCTGGATATCATATTCTTATTTACCTTGGGTGCATACATGTTTTAAACTTTACTATGAGTATTATATGGGTGTTGAATTTTATGGATGGTTTCAAAATTAGCTTGGAAAATGCTATCCGAAAGGTGGCCAAAACCTAGGGAGATGAGTCCTCCTCATCAGGTTTTTCTTCCTCAACTACATCATTTAGATTTTCAGGTGGGACAATAGCAATATCAGTTCCATATAATATGGATTGTATAGCATGATGTAACCCTTCAAAATTCAGACCTTTTGTAGTGAGAGTTGACCTGTTTGGAGGATTTGGAAGTGGTTTCCTAAAATGTGGTTGATAATTTCCTTTGCTTGAAGATCCTTCCTCTGCAGATCTTTTCAAGTCTATAACTTGATTAGATAAATTTTGAAAATCTTTTTGTAAGCTCTCCAAATCTAAGGTTTCTCGTTCTTTATTATTTGGAGAAGGTCTGGTAAGAATTTATATCTTCTTTTTAGAAGAGGAAGTTGATTCAACTTCTACATTTACATTATCTTTCAAACTAAGAATATCTTTTTCAATGAGAAATTACTCCTCAAAATATTCCAATAGCGTGTTTTTCTTGGACCTCTTAACCCATAGAGCTATGTTATGATGTAGAGCTTTAACATAATAAGCAATAATCAAGTTTTCAGTAGGCATGGGTTCTGTAGGGATTTTATTTTTAAGTGTAAGAAATCTATGATTGAAGTCCTTGACTTTATCTTTGGGATTCATCTTCATGTTGGACAATTCCATAACTAGAACTTCCAGAGATTTGTCATCCTCGAACTTTTCTAAGAAAAAGGTTTCAAACCTGTCCCAGGAAATAATAGTTTGGGGTTAGTGTGCAAAATACCACGTGGAGGCATTTCCTTCAAAGGTGTAAGGGAATAGTCTACACACGACATCTTCGTGTTTGACGTTTCGAAGCCTAACAACCAACATGAATTTTTTAATATAATCCCCGACTGATTGCTTAGAATTGGGATCAAAATTGGGTAACCATTTTTCAGGATGTTTGGGTAAAGGATGTTGAGGTCTAGGTACTACCATGACATCTAGCTCAAGCCAAGGTCTGGCAGGATTGTTCTGGTTAGCCATTCGGGTCGATGTATGTGAATTTTGAGATTGCCCAGATGAAGAATTGTCTTCGTCAGAGGATTCCCCTCCCAAAGAGGGTGGAGAAGATCCAGGTGGGGAAGGAGTAAGTCTAGATTCCCCATCACCTTGGATCAATGCTTCAAATGGATCAGTAATGCTATCAGACAATGCGCGATTGGGCGAACCAGTGGCAAGAGGATATTCTTGTTGATTAGAAAAATCAAGGGGCTGATGTAATTGTTCACCAAACTGTCTAAGTCTGGACAATGCACCCTAGGTTCTTATCATTGATTGGCGAGAATTAAAGATAATTTCTTATACATCAATCCCTATAGGAATCAGTGTCACAGGTTCAACGAGAATGTTAGGTTGGGCTTCTGACGTAGTGGTTGGATCAGGTACAATGGTAGGGTATGAGTGACTACGAGTTATGACAAGGGATAAATTATTTGGAGGTGTCTTTCAACCTCCTCGTGCCATTAATGACTTTCAGGCCCTCCTTATAGCGCCATTTGTTGACAGGCATATGTGAACACATTGTCAACGGGAAGGGAGCATCCGGTCCGAGGGTCTAAATAACCCAATCCTTTTAAAGTAACCTACCCTGATGGGTTTTATGGCTCTGTTGGCCGGCTAAAATACTAAGGTAAACTAAGAAAACAAAACAATTATCTATATATACAAAAATACTATGTACTTTTGCCACTTTACCTATAAAAATACCACACAGTCTTATTCGTATACAATACTTGTGTACAAATACAAGGTTTATGCAAGCCTTGTTAAACTTGAAATTGCACTATTGAAGCAAAGTTTAAGTAACACATGAAAGATAAGGAAAATTGTTCTGTAACTAATTAATAACCTGAAAAAAGGATCAAGCTAACAATAAAGAGAATGAATATGATTTGTAATGATATAACTAAAATGATCAAAGCATTAAAATTTTAAGTTTTTTTTTATCATTATTCATTCAATTTTTTTTTTAATTAACTAATAAAAGATAACTAACCTGTTGTTGATCAACAATAAAAAAAGAACTGTGATTTTTGTCTTCCTGTGTAAGCTATGCTCCAATAACCTATTTTCCAAGCAGAAATCTATGGCAAGCACTTTACGGAAAATCAAAAGGAAAATTATGATATTACCTGAAGAAATTCAAGCAATTTCAATAATTTGAAAGTTATTTGTAAGAAACAAAAATAAAAATATAATCCATGTGATGTTATGTGATTCAAAAACATAGAGATGAAAACAACTCCAATCATTTGCAGTTGATGTAACAAATTCAAATTTTTGATAT
Source organism: Picea engelmannii (assembly GCA_009831015.1). NCBI lineage: Eukaryota > Viridiplantae > Streptophyta > Pinopsida > Pinales > Pinaceae > Picea > Picea engelmannii. Next base: position 89,986 of record ML825650.1, on the reverse strand, counting down.
AACTCAGAACACAAATATATATGTTTTATATTTGATGTATGTTACACATTATTTTCGTCATCCCTATGATCGTTAATGATGTAAACCTATCTATTGCCTTTAGAGGGGTCACAGTGGCCTGAGTTCCTGAAGAGAGATGGAAGAAGAACTTTTCCTGAGAAAAGAAGTTGCATTTTCCTA
>ML825650.1:71743-89023 GCA_009831015.1 Picea engelmannii | reverse complement strand
GTAAGTACATCATCCTTTTCTCTTGTCCATTCAATACTTTAGATCTAGGGAAAGCGGTATATTCTGTCACGTTTTGTTCCAGATCCAGGTGGATCTGGGGAGATTGGTCTGTGTCCGCACTAACGAATTTATCCATAAACAATGTACCACATGGATCATAATAACCAGAAATAATGAACTATATCGTGAACAGAAAGAAGAAAAACATTAAATCATATAATGATTTACAAACGAAAGATAACTCATGCAATATATGTTTTATTCTTTGAAAAATATGAAAAACAACATGACTAATAAATAATTACATCACACAATTTTCTATCCAGACTAAAGCCATAGAGCACATTGTATTTTCATATCTTTCATTCAAAAAAAAATTAGTCCATCCTTCTAGGTTCCAAAAGAACTCCCCTAGTATCTGGGAAAGTATGAGTATTTAAAACATACCATTGATATGTTTCTCATATCCAAAAGATAGAGACAGATCTTCAAAAATATTTTTTTTTCAAAAAATAATTCTTAATTTAGGTTTGTAACAACAGTCTCATGGTAATTTTGCAAGAGTGGTCACGCCATTAAAACTATTTTTCTATATTGTTTGAAAAGAAACAACTTGCAAACTAGAAGCATCTCATGATGATCCACTATTCAAGCAATGCTCGAAATTCGCTCCTTCTTAAGGCATGAAAATAATTTCTTTTTTTTATTACAAGAAAATCTCATAAACCAATTCTAGACAAGCTACAAAATCTACGATTATGTAGCTAGTCTAAAAAACATGAAAATAAATTATGTTGCAACAAACCAATCAAATCATTAAATCTAAGAATTTGTTTACCAATTCAAATATTTGAAAAAGGTGAATCTAGCATTTCCGAATTCATAACATTGACATTAGTTGAGTGTTTAATAATGATGTCCCCAGATTTCTTAGATCTCTTGTTCTCCCTAGGAGAAGTTTGTTGCAGATCGACTCTCAAATTTGAATTTTCTCTTTCCAAATCTCGATTTCGAGCCAACACCTGGTTAATACATGCTTGTAAGTACGTGATGTCCTGATAATATATTTGAATCCATGTGAAGCACTCCTTGCAATATACATGTTCTAGACCCGGTAGAGGATGCATGTTGTCTGAGTTTATAGGTTTACCTTGTGCTATTATCGTTTTCAGATCATTATGTATCCCTGTAAATCCTTCACGTTCCCTAAGAAATGAAGGGAGATTCAAAATGAAATCATACTGTGGTGAACCCACTCTAGTGGAATCGAGGCTTACATCGTCGACATAATTCATGTCTTCTATTACTACTGTCAGAACGTGCTTGCTATGATTTTTACTTTTGTTTCTTGTCATTCTCGACAAAATCCAACCACTTCTTTTATTTTTGAAATTCATGTCGCTAGCATCCTGTTTAATTTGTTTCCCCTTTCTTTTAATTTTATTGTTACCCTCTGCATTTTGAGGCTGTAAATCACTAGGGACGTTTGGTGACTTGTTCCTCAAACGACTAAGGATTTCTTCCAAAGGTCCCTTTGGAATGGAATCACATTTTTTAGAAGTGATTTCAGTTACGAGAGGGAACTTGATCAGATCATTGGTCGATAAGACAGATCCTTTTGGGATTTGAACCTCAACTCAGAAATCTTGGAGAGAGTGAGACACAATATTTGGACAAACATGTTCTCTAGTTCCCTAAGGTAAATGAGATTCGGTATCAAATTGTGGAGGAATAAACCCATTCCTTAAAAGAAAATGTTGCAAGGTATCCTCTGTGTTCACCAATTGGACATTTACTAAAATGTGAATCAAACCATGATGGGACATGCGATATTCGGGGTTAGGGTTTTGCATCTGATAGAACTTAGAAATTTTTCGGAGGCTCTTGAGCAAATAGAATGGTAAATTCAACTTGAACCCTAGGAAAATCATCAACAATCGTATGTGAAACAATAACACCAACCCATAATGCCCTTCACAAGTAATAAATTGTTTTATAACAAACAATAAACCATGCTAGTAGGTTTTAAATAACTGTATAGGCATACCTTTCACATTGTAGCGCGACCTTTTGGAGACCAACATGCAATGCAATGGTATACCATTGATTTTCATATTCTTAAACCATCGATCACCTTCCTGTGACAAACCATTTGCCTTGGCTATGGATTCCTTGCTCACCTGTAAATGAATGTCACCTATCTTGGCTTTGGTTCCATCGAATGTCTTAGAAAAAGCCTGTGCAACCTCTAAGTTGAAACACGAAAAAATACTAAATAAATTTTATCCAACCGAATTGGACCAGGTTGTCCACAACATCGTCATGAGATAACAATACTTGTGATCCATTTGGCTCCACTCTAACCACAAGATCCATCAGCGTGAAAACTATGTACCAGAAAACACAAAACGAAGAAGTTTGTGCTCGAACAAACCCAAAACAATAAACAATTGAATTTGCATAGCTAGCGGTGAACCAAAAACTAAGGGTTTGAAGAGATAGTACCATGATTTCCCACTCCTAATTTTGATTAACCACCAAGAAACATAGGACTGAAAACTCAAAACCTACTTTGTTCTGTAAAACCTATTCTCTAGTCATGAAGGACCATCCTGAAGATGAAATGAACATGGTTATTGACGAACATGATAGAGACTCAATCAATTCATTGAATGGACATTAACCATGTCAAAATTTGACAATACAACGACAACTATCAAATGATAGCATTCAAATCATATGGTGGGGAAAAAACGCATAACCAAAATTCACTAAGGATAAGAAATGTATTAAAACTTTGAATTTTGGTTTAATAACAAGATCAGATAAATAACATATCAAGTTGGTTTTTACCCTAAGTTATGATTTTTTTACAAATTTTAATACGATTGTGTATCCACTAATGAATCATGGTTTAAATGTTTTATGATTTTAGATTTCCAATTAAAACAAATATTTTTTTTCAATTACACAGGGTGAATACTTTAAGAGTTCAGTCAATGACCTTGTGAAAGATTTCAATTTCATGCTTTCCAGTCATGAAATTGAAATGGGTAAACATGATATAGATATCTATGGAAAAAAAATCCAACACAAATGATCAACAAAAGTAATCACCATAAAAAATCAATTTTGTCGTATATACATGCTAAGCAGTGGTTACAAAAACTCTTTCTTTGCAATTTTTGTGTTTCAAAAAATTGAAGAAACGAGATGGTAGTTGGGATGCCAACATGAGTGTGAAAGTAAAAAATCTCACTCGAAAATCTTTTCATGTTTAGGGAGTCTGCAAATAGCTTAAAGGACACTCCAAAGAGTTCATTTTTCATATTATTTTTATGAGCCCAAAAAAGTGATAGAAATATGATCGATTGTCTGCTTCATTTTTTAACGAGCTTGACACAAAAAATAAACTGTGCTCAAGGTCAGTTTCATTTTTACATGAGCTTGAAACATAAAATAAAATTTTTCTCGAGGTCGGTTTCATTTTTACATGAGCTTGAACCATAGAATAAAATTGTGCTCGGGTGATACCCTTTTAGTGGGTTTTCTTCCCAACATGATGTCTATAGGTTGGTATGTTGATCGATACCTATTGGCGGGTTTTTTCTCAACATGATGTCCATAGTTTGGTACTTTTACCCCAACATCATCATAAGAAGATGGCATCTTAGCTTCGATATGATGTCTAGAGTCTGGAAACATTCCCCCAAGATTTTGTCTGTCCACTAACTCTTCTTTTGCACTTTCTTAGACTACTAGTTACCAGTAGGAATAGGTTCACCCGAGAGGGAGGAAGAAAGAGGATCAAATGATATAGGTGGAGGAAGGGAAGTTTTAGGTACCAAATCTTGTGGAAGTTGGGACTCTGTTGGAATAAGTGAAATGATGTCACCTATTGTTTCAATTTCAGATAGGCTAGATACGAATCAAGGATTAAATGATTCAGGGGATCGTTGAACCATAGCCGAAATCATGTTTAATGTGGAAACTTGATGTGGGGGATTAGGGAGAGGTAAGGGAAAAACTCCCATGAGTGAGGAATCCTTGAGGAGACCTACCCCCACACTTTCTTACTCAATATTATAATGTACCATGAAAGGGATATTATTCACTGAGTGGTTATTGATATCTAGCATACAATAGTCAAGTTGGTCAATAGTCATAATTTTCCCTTGATGGGGAAATTGTAAAAGGTGAAAGACTAAAGATGTGAAGACAATCATTGCATAGAACCAAATATGACCAAGAAAAAATTTATAATCCAAGGGTGCATCAACCACTTCGATGTCAATAGAAATTCTTTTTCCCTTGAATTCGACAAAGAAATATTGCAAGAGTCCATAAGGTTGGAAACCATGTCCATCAAACGATTTAAGGGTAGTGGGAGACTGGTTAAGTTCAGGAGAACCAATGGCTCTCCAACATGATAAACACATGACAAAAGTGGAGGCTCCTTCATCCAAAATAGTGCAATGGATATTCTTCCCATGAGCCATAGTGTGAATTCAGAATGCCAGGTGGTGAGAGAGGCTTGGTTTAAAATATTCCAAATTAAACATAATAATTTTTTATGTTTCTAGGTCCACATCTCCAATGGTTGACAACAAGGTTCTATGTTGACTTGGATATTTATAAAGAACTTGGATCGTCGACATAGCACAAGGTGATTGTGTCAAATATTCAACAATTTTGTAGATTTGAGAAGCGTGGGCACTTGGATTGAAAATCGACTTTTGAAAGGATCAGTTAAAATTGTCGGTTGGGAGGTACCCTTCACAAATTTGGTGACTTCCTCACGATGAGGATAGTCTTTCATGTGATCGTCATCTGCAAAAATTAGGAAAGGGAAATTCATCTTCCTTTTTGGCTAGGTGTCATCAATTTCTGTACTCTCCTTCTGGTTAGAATATTTATTGGATTTACCCTTGTTTTTAATCTTACCTCTAGGTTGATAAGATGAAGTGGAGTGAACCGCATTCACCTTAAAGGTTTTTGTAGGAGAGGGAGCATTTTTTTTGTTGGTAACAGAACCCACCATGCCATCGGCATGGGCTTTCGAAGTAGGTCTTGACAGATCGTTCGATGGCGAGGAGCATGAGGGATCAGATCATAAAGTGTGCCATATTGGGAATATACCAATTCCAAATATTGTGAATGAATGATCACTTTCTCCTCAATAACAACACCTCCCATGGCGACATCTCTGGCGATGGGTGGCAAAAGTGACTTGGTAAGCAAATCTGCTAGGATTTGGTCCAGGATCACAGATTTAATCAATCATCACCACTGCCTCCATTCACGAATATGATTAGATATATGAGTGGAGGTGGATTTCCTAAGCGAAGTTAAAATCTCTGTACTGGTTTCATATTGAATTGGTAGCTCGAAATGTGTCAAAAAATCCATAGCTAAAGAGTTGAAGTCGTTAAAGAAATGTTGGTAGCTCTATATACCATTTAGTTGTCGAGCCTGTGAGATTTCTTTGGAAAATTCTTGATCGAATGGAATCATCCATCAAGGAGTTATAAGAATACCATAGATGGAAGGTCATTACATGGTTATTAGGGTCTTCTCCAAGTTTCCCATCAAAATTTGGGATATTAGAAGGTATTTTGGCATGGATTGGAGGAAAAAACGGGGTATGCAGTATGGGATCATTGGTCAAAAGCGACAGATTAGGCATATATAATGTAGACAAGAATGGAATTTTTCAGTTGAATTGTGGATACTGGTAGTAATCATGTGGCATTGGAACATGAGTAGGACCATATACAAGTTGTGTCTGCATGGAAAAACCAAATGCCCCCCCCCCATGTACTATGTTTGACCTGATGGCCCCCTTATATATTGTGGTTGACCTGAGGGTCACCCTATGTATTGTGGTTGGCTCGATGGTCCTGTCATATACTACATTTGAGGGAGTTGTTGTGTTGGAATCATGGGGTTCACATATTTATTTGGAAACATTCCTTGTTGAGGAGTGCTCACTGGATTAGGTTGACCCCATAAAGAATCTGCAACTCCTAGATATGGTTTTCCAGGATACAGGACTGTAGTAGTAGGAATGGAAGGACCTACAGGAATGACTTTCCCCCAGGCTTGTTGTTGTTTTCCCCACATAGGATTTTTCCCCATGGCTGATGGTTTCCCCATAAAAAAATGTTTCCCTCTAGCTGAAATTTTCCCTCTAGCTAAAGGTTTCCCCTCAACTGAAGGTTTCACCCCAGATAAAGGTTGGCCTTTCATTGAGGATTGACCTCTAATGAAGGGTATAGAAGAACTCCCCATTTGTAAAGTTAGAGATGTAGGCTAAGTAGCTTGTGTAATTTTGGTTTTGTGAATGACCTGACTGCTAGTCATCTGACCGATGGGACAACCAAGTAAAGAAATTGGTGTATGCATATGTGGGAATAGCTAAGCATGAATATTACCTGAACCATGTGTGAAGAGAGATGTGCTCACAAGTGGTTGTGTCAGAGTAACTTGGGTCACATATGTTCCTCGTAAAGAATAAGCACCAACAGTCATGATCTGCGCTCTTGCAGGATCAACTACAAGAGTTGTGGATAAAGGAGGTGGAACTTTCAATCCCTCTGTAAATTCCAATGTCGATGGGTTCATGCCAAAATATTTCCTAGTGGCTAAACTGGTCAGTAAATGGTAAGAAGAATAAGCATCGAGAAATATCGTGGACGATAATTCAATGAGTATTGGTCCAAGTTGATCAGTTAAAGGGGGATTTGTGTAAGGTACAACACCTTCTACGAAGGTTCTGGTTGATTCTTCAAGTTGGTCACTTCCAGGAGCTACATTCCTGACCTCATAAGTCATTTCTTCACCAATAATTCTTTTGTTAGAAGGATTGTGTTGAATTTTAGGATCTAAACCTTGCATTCTGCGAGATCTTCGAAGCCCTTGATTGGACATGATGAAAATTTAACGATTCCTAAGGCCAAGTATGAACTCTGAAAGAACACAGTCCTAATAAATCTAAAATTAATCAACCAAGCAAGCAGTAGATGAAAGGATCTTCTGAAGATGGATATCAAGATGTCAATGAAGAAATGAGAAGTAGCTACCCCAACCTCCATGTAACAACACTTCTTGGTGCAAGAAACCCTCATTTCCTTGGGGTCACCCTCCAAGGGTACTGAAAGTGTGATACAATGTTTTCCCCATGTTTCATAGGAAACCCCCCACAGTCACCTCTGTAGATACCTAGGAAAGGTTACTCTAGGGTTACCAACTCGCAATTAGCCTATGGGGGGGTACAACCAACAGTAAGGACCAAACATATAGGCAGGATAACAAAGTATAGAGCTCTTCCAAAGGACTAAAGACAAGTGGACTAGTAATACTCCTGATTACCTCGAATGGATTCGAGGTTCATGAAGCACCGAGACCAAATTAACCTGTAACACTCGAGAAAAAACCCCCAATATACGCTCTTTCCACTACGATTAGTCAAGATTTGGAGGGGTAATATCCACTGCTCTTATGCATGCAACCTCGTCTTTAGCCTCTGTTTTAGAGGGGCTTCCCAACTATTCCTGTACGACAATTGGATTTTGTCACTATTTAGTGTTCTACAGTCTTGTTTGTTAGCCTTCGATAATTAACTCACTTCACCCTAATCCAAAGGCTCTATCCTTAGACTATTGTTGGTGTGCTACAAATAAAAAATTTCTAATTGATTTTATTAGTGCACTGGTTAATTTCAATGGTCTTTTTTAATCAGAAAGGTCCACAGAGATGAAACAAATGATTTTGTGACTCGACTCCAAAACCATGCAGAAAGAATGATGTGCAAAATATATCTTTCAATGAATTCTATCTGTAGGAATGAGAAGCTATATTTTTCTTCTTAATATAAATAAGCATTCAATATCATGCAACTTTCAATATTCTTCTTAAATGGAGAGAAGAATGATTCCAACCTATCAAATAAATGTTTTTGAATCCCTAAAGCAAATGCAAGACTGACTCTAAAATGAATACCAACTAAAAGCTCCAATTGATGAAAATAGAATGCACTAATATTGTTTTCATATTTTCAAATCACTTGAAAACTCAAAATGGACCTATTATTTTGTTTTTTCTTTCAATTAAAATGAAAAGATTCAAAGATACTCACAAAGAGTTGCCAATTTTCTCACAAAGAATCTCAAAAACAAAGAGGGTGAAGAAAACAAGAATTCAATGAATGAAAGAATCCAAAAACAAGAAAGGCTTCAATCAATAGTTCAAACAAGAACTCAAAAATGGAAAGTATAGAATAACACTTCTTATTACCTGAGAAAATGAGTAGCAAGAATCAAATATTAATGCCAAGTTGCAATAAGGCTATAGAGCTTCAAACATTTGAAGGATCAAAAGATTTCCAAAGAAGACAAAAAAGCTCAAAAACAATGCTCAAAGAAACACTTGCAATCCCAAATCAATGAAGAAGACTTCAAAATCAATCAAGTGAGACACTTAGAAAGTTTTGAAATCAAGATAACAAAATGTTTAGAACCTTCACAATGAGGATCAAGTTGTTGGTAAGACAGACTTTGACCAAAGGATTAGGTTAGCCCAAGGTAGTCATGCACAATTCACAATTTGATGGATTTGCAAACTTCAAAAGAGAGAAAAATATGGCAATCACTCAACTTCAATGAAACAAAGCCTAAATCAAGTTCAGAGGATTCTAACACATTTTTTTTTAGGAAAAACACTAATAAAAAGAAGGAAAAAAGGATAAAAAATTCACTCAAAAGAGGGACTATCGCCTATGTTACCTGTTGATGTTTGGGCAACATCGAGAAGACATTCTCTTAGAATAATAATTAATAATATAATTATTGATTATTAAATATCATATATAATAAGTAAATGATAATAAAAAATAGTTACCGATTATTCAAGGGACGCATCCTTTCATGGATGGTCACCATATGTTCCCTATATATAGAACACTCATCATTGTAATAATATATCGATATATCTCATATGAAGAAAAACAACATGGTATAATAGCGAGACTGGGCTTGACTTCTTCACAGGAGGGCCCAGGAAAATGAGAGTAGAGTAAAATATTGGGAGTGTTAAATTTATGGGGTTGTTACAATCTCTATGTACAACATATTTACTTTTTTACTCCTACCTAAATTATAGAAAGAATTCCATAAATTATGGTGGGCAGTAATTTCTAGTAAAAATGTCTAATTACCTAAATATGAGGAATGCAATGCATATTTACTTCTACCTATATTTATGCAAATAATCGCATGAATTATGGAGGAACAATTTAACAAAGTCAAATGCTATGTGGATGGATTATAACCAAATTAATGTTTTTGTAGTTATGGAGGTATTCTCCAACTATTTATAAGAAATAAAATTGAATTGAATTTTTCAAAGAGACGTGTCTTTTTTGGATCAATCTAATATTACTATAAAAAGACACTTGAAAGACACAACAATAGACACACATTTTTTCTCTCTCACACGTGGGATAAGTGATTTAAGGAAGAGACTAAGAAGTTGAAATTTTCTGAGTTACTTATTGATGTTCTAGTGTTTACTAAAGTAATGTCATATATCATTGGAAGTAATTACCACTAGTGGAAAATTGTGCTTGTTTAATTTAACACTAGAAAATCAACATGGTTAGTTGTATGACATCCAATATATGATAGATGTGTGTTGGTAGTTGTATGACATCGAGTATATGATGGATTATAATTAATTATTATAATCCATCATATATATGATGAATGTATATGATGGATTATATACATTCATCTACCCAAGGAGAAAAGGATTAAGCTATACCCTTCAGGCAGAAAGGGAAAATTTGTGGGGTGCAATGAGTCTTCGAAGGCATATCGGATCTACATTCCTGGTCAGAGACATATTGGGGTGAGAGATGTTACCTTTGAGGAGGAGGTATCCTTTAAAGAGATCTGGAGGATATCACATGGAGATTAATCAAATTGATCCAATTGATCTCGTTGATCCTATAGCTCCAGTTGATGTTCCCATAGATATTGTAGTAGTTCGGAAGAGACCTACATGGGCTCATCAGACTCTACAGGAGGTAGAAGGATATGTAACTCCTCATGGTACCTTCAGAGTGAGAAAGATACCTCAAATATATTCATGCTATGCCACAGCTATGAGTGACATCATTCATTTTGAGCCTTCTTGTTATTAGGAGGCAACTAGTCATCCAGTATGGAGAGATGTCATGATGGAGGAGTATCAATACATCATGAAGAATGATTTGTGGGATATTGTTTTGAGACATGAGGGGAAGTTTGTAGTGACTTCCAAATGGATCTACAAGATCAAACACACAGTTGGTGAGAGCATCGAGAGACATAAAACAAGATTTGTTGCTAGAGGGTTCTCTCAGGTGGAGGGAATAGATTATGAGGAGACATTTTCTCCTGTTGCTTGATACACTTCTATCCAGATGATTATTTCCCCTGCAACATCCATGGGTTAGAGAGTACATCAGATGGATGTAAAGACAACCTTTATCAATGGAGAGATTGAGGAAGAAGTATACATCGAGCAACCAGATGGTTTCGTGATACATGAGAAGGAGTCTCATGTGTGCAGGTTGACGATGGCCTTGTATGGACTCAAGAAACCACCTCGAGCTTGGTATGAAAGGATTGATGGACACCTGATGGGATTCAACAAAAGTGTTGTTGATCCCATCCTGTACTACAAGACTGTTAATGGCGAGTCCCTAATTTTGGTCCTCTACGTTGATGATTTATTCCTCATTGGTATAGAGAGCCTTATTATTGAATGCAAGTATGCGTTGGCCTCTAAGTTTGAGATGAAGGACCTTGGTATGATGCACTAATTATTGGGATTGAGGTGTGGCATAGAATTGATGAGGTATTCCTGAGTCAGGGGAAGTACACAATTGAGATATTGAAGAAGTTTGGGATGTTGAACTTGAAGCATGTGGCTACACCAACGGTGACAAATCTAAAGAAACTAAGTGTGTCTTTTTCTGATTCTAACGAAATTTATCTGAATCTGTACAGACAAATGATTGGATCATTGATGTATCTGGTTAACACCAGACCAAATATTTTCTATGCAATGAGTGCACTTAGCCAGTTTATGAGTCAGTCGAGATAGACACACTAGATTGTTGTGAAGCATGTATTGAGATACATGCGAGGCACAATTTGACATGGTCTGAGATATACTTCCAGTATTGATATGATATGGAAAGAATATATTGAATCTGATTGGGCATGGAGCACAGTGGACAGAAAGAGCACCTTCGGGTGTTGCTTCACTTTGGGATCTTCCATGGTTTCTTGGTGTAGCAGGAAACATAATTATGTGGCTTTGAGCACATCAGAAGCAGAGTACATTGCATTAAGTATGTCAGTATGTGAAGTAGTGTGGCTTCACAAGATCCTTGCATATTTATCCGAACATGTGTTGGATTCCACCATTATTCATTATGGTAACCAAAGTTGTGTGAAGATCTCATAGAATCTAGTGTTTCATGACAAATCGAACCACATTGAGATCAAGTACCATTACATCCGAGACATGGTGTAGAGGAAGGAAGTACTGGTGTTGTACCTTTCTACAGATGAGCAGGTTGTTGATGTTCTTACCAAATCGAGACAAAGTTCAAGTACTTCCATGACAGACTTGGTGTGGCAGAGAATGCCTCCCTCACTGAGAGAGAGTGTTGATGTTTGCAACTTCCTGAGACATTCTCCAGATTGTACTCCTCTATGTCTGAGTTGAGTTGATCTATGATAACACTTATCCAAGAAGGGATAAATGTGTTTGGACTTATATCCCAACGTTCCTTGTGGAGAGCACATGAGGACATGTCCCATGTGGAGAGAACATGAGGACATGTCAAGGGAGTTGACCCTTGATGTCACACACTATGGGAGTTGACCCTAGTGTTTATAGAGGGTGTAGCCTCTAGAAGTCCACATGGGAGTGCCATGTGTGAAAAAATTTCTCCAGATCATACTCCTCTGTGAATTGAGTTGAGTTTATCTGTGAGGACACTTATTCGAGAAGGGATAAGAGAATTTTGGATTATATCCCAATGTCCCATGTGGAGAGCACATGAGAACATGTTAAGGGAGTTGACCCTTGACATCACACACTATGGGAGTTGACCCTAGTGTTTCTAGAGGGTGTAGCCTCTAGAAGTCCACATGGGAGTGCCGTGCGTGACAAACCTTTTTCTACTATGGTGGTTGTGTACCACTGGAAGAGATTGAGTGTCTCTAGACAATAGTTGTGTACTAATATGGAAAGATACCTCCCTAGATAAGAGGGAATGTTAATGTTTCATCATCGAGTGGAAATTCTCCTATATTGGGTTGAAGACCAAGGGAGATATGATACATTTATCATAAAGGTTCACTTGTGGTAAATGGGCCCAGACATAGTCCTTCCTTGATCATGAAAAGGAATAATATGGAATCGAGGTGCTTGAATTTATTTCCACGTGTCAGTTAGCATCAAGATAATATTCACTCACAAGTGTGTACTTGTGGTGAAATATCCTGGTGTGGTCCTTGTCCTAGTCATGGTGATTTGACAATGAATGATAAATAATCAAGATGTTATATGCTATTACATGTGGACGTAGAGTGAGTCTCATCTCAGAGAGAGTCAATTGGCTCAAAAGGGAGAGCCACAGAAGGATTTTCTCCTCAGTTCAAGTGGGAGAGAGACGTCTCCCAATACTGACATACAAGTGTCATGAGTCTAGGGTGAAGTTTGTATACTTCAGAGACAAGCTTGGCATGATGTAGAATGTCTCTCTTGTTGAGAGGGAGTGTTGATGTTTGGGCAGCATCGGGAAAACATTCTCTTAGAATAATAATTTATAATATAATTATTGATTATTAAATATCATATATAATAAGTAAATGATAATAATAAATAGTTATTGATTATTCAAGGGAAGCATACTTTCATGGATGGTCACCATATGTTCCCTATATATGGAACACTCATCATTGTAATAATATATCGATTATATCTCATATGAAGAAAAACAACATTACCATGTACACAGGGTGATAAAAAGGAGACTATCGCTCCTTAGACCAATACTCGGGGGAGATGACAATGAAACTATCTCTCTGTGTGTCTCTTTGAGGGAGGGATGAAGTCCTGAAAGTGATGGAAAAGATCAAATTTTTGCTCAAATCGGGTGTGTTAGCACATAAAGTTGTCATGGGTCATATGTAGCTATTGTTAAATCCTGGGTCTACACCTTTGTCAAGTCTCTCTCTTTTATGCATGCCTTCCTATAAGTTTTTCCTCTTCTGGTTGATAAATTCAGGTTGGTCATGTCCTTTGTATGCACAGGAAAAAACTATGAGAAAAATGTAGCGTTTTGAGCAATCCACTTGGGGTTTGAAATACAAGCAAGCATACATGATCAATTTTCAACGACAGAGATCCCATGTGCAATTCAGATTAACGGATCTCATGTATTTAGAGTTTCAAAGTCACGCAAGGATTAATGATCAGAAAAAAGCTCTGAAGTCTTGAAGTAATGAGAGGCTGCCATGTCGACCAGGAGAAAGTCACTTCGGGAGATATTCATGCCCGCATTCAAAATCTCCTGAAGCCCGAAGTGTTGAAGTAACGAGAGGCTTCCACGCCAACCGGGAGAAAGTCACTTCAGGAGATGTTCATACCCGCATTCAGAAGCTCTGAAGCATGAAGTGTCGAAGTAACGAGAGGCTGCCACATCAATTGGGAGAAAGCTACTTCGGGAGATTTCCATTTGAGCATCCCAAATTCCCGAAGTGACGTCAGGATGCCACGTCATTTCAGGCCCTACCACTCCACGGGTGTTTTTCAACTCAGCACATGGCACTTATCCACCGATGATGTATAACATTCATTTTAGGCTGCCATGTCACTCCATGATTTTTTCATGCTTCACAATCCAAAACCCACAAAGCCCAAAGTGCTGAAGTGTCGAAGACACATGGCGCTCATCCATCAGTAGTTGTGATAACACAATGACGTCAGGCCACCACGTCAGATTCAGGAGATCATACCCCGTGAGATATTCTTTCTCAACCTTCAAATCTCCCAAGTGCCAAAATTGGCTCCATATCTAAACATGATTAAAAGGATTATGGAGTTGGCATATGCATAAATTTTGGCGGGGGCGCTAAAATAATAGAGCATTCCTAGATCACAGATTGCAACAAATAGACAACCACACTTCATTGTGGGGACAAAAAGCACTCAAGCGATAAAATATTAGAGCGGTCCTGCAATCAAAACCATGGTATAGCTAAGGAGGTACGTGGAAGTTGGTGGTGGATTTTAGGGGTTGAAGTGATGTGGATCCAAACCTCCCTAGGAAAATTCCGGAATCACGTGAATCTGAGAGCAGTGCATGGTAGAAAGATAGGCGTAAGGCCTCATCCTGATCCCAAGGAGAAATCAGTTAATGAAAGAAGGACTGGTGGTTGAACAACCAACTACCCCCTTAAATGGAAGCATGGGGGGTCTAGCTGAGGAGACAGAAAAATGTCAGCCTGAAGTACCACAAAGGGTAGTTTCTCCTGATCACCCATACCAACCAGAGTTTCCTTCTGACAGAAGGAACAAGATAGACAAGAGAATACACATGACACTTGAAAGTAGGTGCCCAAGCAACAAGACATGTTGATTGTTTTGATTATAAATACATTAGATGAATGATATGTCCAAGTGAGGAGGGGTGTTTGGCCCAAGACCGAATGAAGTTTTGAGAAATTTTTATGACTGTATATTTCAGTTTGTAAGCTAGAGGGGCATGTAGTTGGAAATTGTATTATTATTGAAGACTCATATAAGTTGTTTCATCAGATTTATGTTCTATTTTATCTGTTCTATTCTTCATCTTGTCTGAATGTAATTGCCGATTTTAAGGAATAAAATTTTCCTTTGATTGATAGATTCCTGATGCGGTAGAGGATTGGTTTTAAGCTTGCCTATCTATCATTGTTGACTATTTAGACACATCTAAATTCTATGTACTCTGTTCTTTTCTTCTTCTTGTTTGAATGTATTGTATATTTTAAGGATTAAAATTTGCCTTTGATTTATAGATTCCTGATGCGATAGAGGATCTGCTGTAAGCTTGCCTATCTATCATTGTTTACTGTTTAGACACATCTAAATTCTTTTGGAAGAGAGTATCTCTGCTTAACGAATATTCATCTTTATGTTATTCTCTTATTCTTCTTTTTGTCATTATACAAATATTTTTTCTGATAGGGAGCTTAAATTCCTTCAACGAGCGAATTGTTTATGACTCCATAGCCCAATGGTCCATCACTGATCTGCAATGATATTTGTTGTCGTTTCCTTTCTTTAAAGTCTCACTGATCCACCTACTCAAACCATTTTAATCCATTTACATTTTGATGGGTACTGGGATTATTCTCTTGCAGTATGAGGGTGATTCTCAGTGCTAACATTAATGGCACCATTGTCGGGGATAGAAGTGAATATATCTTCCCTAGAATGAAAACAAAGAGATCCAGTTTTAGATGGTGAACTAAAGCTGGACACATTGTTATGACTGCTCATCTTTCACCATGGCGACTCCATTGTCGTAAATCTATTGGCGACTCCACTGGTTTGAGACAAGTTAAATGGCTATGGAGGCTATCTTGGCCAAGAGGTTTTCCCCACTCAATTTCTCATCCATGGCTGGTTATCCACATCCTGTGCCTCAAATTGATGAATGGCAAGATCTGCTGCCAAGATTTTATGAAGGTGAGAATGACAACCCTGTTGAGCATGTTTTGGAATTTCATGCTTTGATGCAACAACTTGACATCCAACATGAAGACATATGTATGAAGTTGTTTATGTACTCTCTTCAAGGATATGTTCGTATTTGGTATCATTCTCTTGAAACTTATAGTATTTATTCACTCAAAGAGTTTCATGCTTCTTTCAATATTCATTGTCAAAAGTTTTATCCCTCTAAGTTAATTTGTCATAGATGTTGTGAGGAGTATAAATACTTTGTTCAGGATCTAATTGATTCTTATGAAGGCTGCGATAATGAATAAGATGCCTTGGATGAGGAATCAAATATTTCTCTTCCCTTTTCATCTACATCAGATGAAAATTTTGTTTGTTGTTTTAATAAGTAAAGTACATAAATTGAGTCTGTTCTGGAAACTGATACTCTTTATAACCTTGTATCTAAAAGACCTAGATATTGTTGGATTACTAATAGGGGGGGTGAATCAATAATAGAGCAATTTAATTCTTTTTCACCATAAAATGCAAGTGTTATATCAATGTAACATTATCATCCAATAGTTGTAGAGTAAATAAACAATGAACAAATGATAAATCACATGCATACACAGTACACCAATGTTTACGTGGAAACCCAAAGCGGGAGAAAAACACATAATGATTTTTCTTATATGTCTTTAAGAATTACATTCATTGGAAGCACAAACTTCCTTTGTTTTCCAGCTGGAACTAGAAGGAGGATCCAACCCCCTAGTTTCTCAGGCGAGAACCTCAGGGAAGCTCCAACTCCCCAATTCTCTATCTTCAACCAGAAGGAGGCTACAACCCCCCATGTTCTCCGAGTACAACCGGAAGGTGGCTACAACCACTTTTCCTTACCCCATCCAACCGCCCTGGCATATAAGTATAATGATGGAACCACTATCACACTATCCCTGTGAGATATACAACTATAAACCTATACCAATCAACCTACGCCAAACAACCTGTACCAATAACCTGAACCATGCATCAATCTGTACCTCAACCTATAATCAACATGTACCATAAACAAGTGCATCAACCATGCACCAACCTGTATCAAGCAATCTATACTCAACCTATACCATAAACAAGTGCATCAACCATGCACCAACCTGTACCTCAACATGTACCATGAACAAGGGCATCAACCATGCACAAAACCTATACAAATAACCCGTCACAACAACCTTTCCAAACAAGCTATCACAAAACTTGTCTCATCAATCTTATCAACCAAATCAGATCTACTCACCAAGATAAATCACCAAGACAACTCTAAACCATATGCACAATATCACCAAGATGTGCATCAACCAAGCATATCACAAAAGCTCATAATCATCACCAAGATCAATATGTGCTTCTAATAATATACCAAGACAAGTATGCTACATCATCCATAAACCATGTGTCAACAATACTACTAATAAGTACCTCCAACCATGTACCAAGTATGTACCAATC
>ML825650.1:47183-63909 GCA_009831015.1 Picea engelmannii | reverse complement strand
AGACTCAACATTCCTTAGGGTTATACATTCTCTCCAGGGTGCACTTTGATTAGTGTAGGAAGAATGGCCCAGGGTGGGGAATGGTCCAGGTTCAGAAGACAGGACAATTATTCTTCCTTGCTTGAGAAGAATAGTCCAAATATATCATTATTCCACTCTGAGGCAAATATTCTTTTAGAGCTCACAGATGTGAGTGAAATATTGGCCCAGATAATTCAATTTATATCATAACATTTTTTCTGTGCAGGTTGCTATCAGATGTTTGTTATGAAGACAATAGATATAGACTACTGTGGTGGATATGTTCCACTGTTCGTGAGGCATATATTCTTTCAGAGCTCATAGATGTGAGTGAAAGATTGGCCCAAATAATTCAGTATATATCATAACATTGTTTCTATGCAGGTTTCTATGAGATGTTTGTTATGAATACTGTATGACAGTAGATGAAGACTACTGTGGTGGATATGTTCCACTGTTCATGACTATATGTTGCTGATCAAGTACTTGTGTGTTACTTGGTGTGGTAGTGAACCATTGGATTGTAGTTATGTACTACTATGGATAGACACAGTTGTGTTCTATTTTTTTTCCTAATTGCCTTGATGACTATCAACAGTTTATTGGAAATAATCACCATCCAGACGAATGATGAACATAGATTTTCCAGACGGAAATTGGTTCAGAGCATTTACTCCTCTAGATTATAAGAGTGTCTCTTGTATCACTCTATGGTGTGAGTGACTTATCCAGTATCATGTCTAATTACTCAGATGAAGTATGGTTTCGAGAGATGATGCAACTGATGGTGATGGTGATGCTCATGATCTAATCATGAAATAGTCTAGACGACTATATTGATGCTACCGGGTAAATGGTATGTTTTTGTGCTCAATACCATCACCTGTAATACCTCCCTAGCTAGGAGGGAGTGTTAATATTATGGTAGCTGCAAGAGGTATTTACCTCCATGTGTGAACTTGATGAGAATATGATGCAGACCTATCGGCCCTCAGGCCGAGATCCGTTCACAGGATCGTTCTTTATCTTCTTGAGCCGGATCAACTCTTTCGACTCCCTGCTGGAATCTCAATTTCAGTCGATCCACAGGTCCTTTCGGAAGCTCTCCTGTGAAAACAACACTAGGCGCGAGCTCTGCCCTTTCGTGCTACCAGAACGCTATGACCAAGGCCCAATTCCAAAGGTGCTTGTCACAACTCACAACTCGCGAGTTCGTGAGTCGTGACTCCCGATTCTTCCTTCTCAATCCCGCGGTATCCGAGATTACGAAATGGGTATAGCTCCCCTCCGTCAGCGCCCTCCACGCGTGACCACCAACTAAGCTTAGCGCTAGCTCCTCTCGCTACTCGCCACTTCGCAAGTTGTGGCATATGACCTTGGCACCTTTCTTTCATGAAACCTCGAGAAGCGATGTTGACTTTTCTCCTCGTGTTCTCGCTACTCACGACTTTGCAGGTTTCAATGTCGAGCTCTCGTGCTCTTATCTCGCGAATCCCCGAGGCACGAGAAGTCAATGGAGTATGGAATCCTTCCTCTAGGCAACGCGTGTTCACCTGCCAATCATGCAGGCCCCACCTTGTGGTTCTGCCACGTGTCCCTCGTGCCCAGCTTTGACACTTCACGACTTCGCTTCCCGAAGCGCTGCCTCCTTAATGTCTCGACACCCAAAGTGCCGAGATCCCGAACTCCTTGTTACTCCTTATCGTAATTCATGACTTCAGGACTTTCGGGACAAAAGTCTCGACTTCCTATTCGTTGATATGCCAAAATGCCGAAATTCTGACACCTCGTCAACGCGGGTCCCACAACGAAACTTCCCTCCTTTTTTGGAGTTTCAGACTTCGCGAATTCGCGAATCCTGATGCTAAGCTTTCAGTTCTTCAACCCATGAAACCCCGAAATGAGATTACATGAGTGATCCAATGGCCCCTGTTGGCTCAGATCCTACGACTGTCCTATCTCCTCGCGATTTCACCGCTCGCGACTTGGAGCACCCAATCTTTGGGATCTCACCTTGCGAACCTCCGAGTTCGCGAGATCCCTTGATCTCTACCACCTTTCCTCCTCCGATGGACGGCTGCGATTCTCTCATGACTTCACCACTCGCGAAGTTGAAGGATTTCTCTTTCTGACCTCCGATGTCCGAATCCCCGATACGGGTGATCTCGCGACACGTGTCCTCCTTCTAACGGATGACTTATATTCTTTCGCGGTTTCGCGACTTTGCCTTTCCCAACCTTGAGAATATTGATGCAAAGGTTTTAAACCGTAACTCCCCTACTCCTCTGCACGATCCAACGGCTCTCGAGACTTCGCAAATTCTCAACGGAGAATTCTGACCGTCTAATGCCTCCTTGACGACTCTTACGAAGCGAACACGGTATTCCTTCGTTGGAACTTATCTGCCTGCAAGTAACTTTGCAACGCCTCTCCTTTGAATGCTTCAAGGTACTAAACCTCCTGAGATTTTCTTCGACAACTTCGAAGACTCTATCCCTTCTGAGCTTCCTCTACAACTCGAGTCTTCAAGAAGACTCCTGCACGCACTCCTTGCGGCAATTCTTCAAATACTTCCAAGTATTTGAACCTCTTCGACTCTGCACACTCTTTGCGACAACAGTCCTTCAAAAAATCCCTCAGGTTGTAACTCTGAGACTTCACTCGGCCTGCACACTCCTTGCACGGATCCTGTGCTTAACTTGCACTTCTGCGAGAATAAGAACAATGTTATCCCTCCTGATCTTTCAGAGACGAACTCTGATTTCTGTCAACGCACACCTTGCGGACAATTTTTCTACACTCCTTGCAGGAAAACTCTTGCTCAGACAGAGAAACAATTGAAACTCATTCCTTACTCTCCCTCTCTTCAGATTTCAGACATTAAATATGAAATCATACATTCAAGCATAAAAGAAAATGCATAACAGAGAGTAACAAACATATATCAATCAACATGTACAAACATAGAAAGCAATTGAACACCATGAGTTTGAACTAAATATATTTGTATTAATCCAGAACTTCTGTACATGTTTTTTTTTACTTTACACAGCTCTCTGCTTCTTCTCTCCTATGCTCTCTTCGATTGATAATGCTGCTAATGTTACAATGATACAAGTGAGGGTGTCTGTATCCGTTTTCCTTCCGGCTCCTAAAACTGTCTAATCTAAGAATTCAAAGCTACCTACTTACATTTACTAGCATAAATGCCTCTTAGTCCTTCAGACGAGAGTGGGATGCTCAAGGTCTGATTACAATCTACAAGTACACCCTTTCTTAATTATTACATTTAAGTTTGGCATATCAAACTTCAAAACATTTCAAACAATTCATCATGTGCCAAAATGCGTTGGTGTTTGTCCCACGCTCGCTTGTTGTTGGCGATGCTCCTGCATCATACTACCTCGCTTGAAAATTTTCATGGGCTCCTGTCCATGAGCTCTCGCATGGTCTGTCCATGCTTTTGAATCTCTGCTTCATTCTTCCAGCTGACATCTTCAACTGGATGTCCCTTCCACTTGACCAAGTATTCAAAATATTCCCTTCTTCTGGTCCTTTTTCTAACTCTTTTGTCCAGTATGCTTTCCATCTATGGCTTCTCTGCAACTGGCATTTGTTTAGTCCACTGAACCTCTGGTTGTTCATCACTTGTTCCTACTTCCTCATCTTTGTATGGGTACAAATCTGAGAAATTGAATATCGGAGAAATTCTGATCCCATCGGGTAATTCAATCTCATAAGCATTTCCCAAATTTCTTCAAGACCTTACATGGTCCGATCTTCTTCATCTTCAGTTTGTTATATGTCCCCTTCGGGAATATTTCCTTTCTCAGATGTGCCAGAATCAAATCACCAACCTCAAATTGAAGTTGTCTCCTGTGTTGATCTGCTCTGCGCTTATACTCTTGGCTTGAGTTTTTCAATCGCTCCTTCACCTGGCTGTGAAGTTCCTTCATTGCTTCGGAAAAATCTTATGCACTAGCACTTCTTATCTCATCTCGTTCTGAATCCCTTAGTTCAGATACTCCTCTTGGCTATGTCCCATAAACAATTTGGAATGGACTCTTCCATGTGCTTCTGTTGATTGAATCATTATAAGCAAATTCCGCCTGTGGCAGAATATTGTCCCACTGACTGTGGTGTTCTGTCACCAAGCTCCTCAGCAAGTGTCTCAAACTTCTATTCACAACTTCTGTCTGTCCATCCGTCTGAGGATGATAAGCTGAACTGAACGACAAGTTTGTTCCTAGCTTTTTCATTAAGGTTCTCCATAAGTGTCCCACGAACTTGGTGTCTCAATCTGAGACTATGCTCCTTGGTAAGCCATGAAGTTGAATAACTTCTTTGAAAAACAGGTTCACAATGTGAGTTGCGTCACTGGTTTTCTGACATGGTATGAAGTGTGCCATTTTAGAAAATCTATCCACCACCACAAAGATCAAGTCAAACCCTCTTTGTGTTCTCGGCAGCCCCAATATGAAGTCCATGCTTACCGCATCCCACGACCTCTCAGGTATGGGTAACGGTTGATAAAAGCTTGCATTCTGCCTCTTTCCTTTTGAATCCTGACAAATTCTGCATCTGTCCATGAATCTTTTGACATCTTCTCTCATTCCTGGCCAAAAATATGACTCGTTTAACTTTGAGAACGTCTTGTCATGACCGAAATGCTCGGCTAATCCTCCACTGTGTTTCTCCTTCAACATATTCTCCCTCATGGAGCATTTTGGAATACATAACTGATTGCCCCTGAATAACAATCCATCTTGGATCATGTATTCGACCCATTGTCTTTTGTCCCTGAGAATTGGATTCTCATTCGCCTCATACACTTCTTTAAAATCTGGATCATCTCTGTACATGTTCCTGAGATCATCAAAACCCAATGTTTTGACTCTGAACTCCTGCAATAGCAAACATTTCTTGCTCAAAGCATCAACAACTTTGTTAGCAGTTCCAAAAATATGCTTAATTACAAAAGTAAAGTTCTGCATGTATTCAACCCATTTAACATGTCTTTGATTCAACTTCTCCTGTTGAGTCACAAATTGCAAAGCATGATTGTCACTGTATAAGAAAAATTCCATAGGAATCAAATAGTGTCTCCATTTCTTCAATGCCTGAATAATAGCATAGAACTCCTTGTCATATGTGGAGTATTTCTCTTTCACTTCATTCAGCTTCTCGCTGAAGTATGCTATCGGGCTGTCTTCTTGGCTCAAGACTGCCCTTATTGCAAATCCACTTGCATCACATTTTACCTGAAATGTCTTTTTAAAATCCGACAACACCAAAATTGGTTGTTCCGTGATTTTCCTTTTCAACAAATTGAAGCTTTTCTCAGCCTCTTTTGTCCAGTGAAAATATTTATGTCTTTTCTTCACTGTGTCCATCATCGGTGCACTAATTCCACTGAAATTCCTGATGAACTTCCTGTAGAAAATAGCCAATTCATGAAAACTTCTCACCTCAAATATACTCTTCGGCGATGGCCAATTCTTAATTACCTCCACCTTATCTGGATCCATCCTCAATTTATCTGCAGAAATAACAAAACCCAAATAAATGAGCTTTGTCTTCATGAACAAGTATTTCTTCATGTTTATCAGCAACTTCTCTTGCTGTAATCTCTTCATCACTGTAGCCAAGTGTTTCAGATGCTCTGCCTCTGTTTTTACTGAAAATCAGTATGTCATCAAGGTATACTATGACAAATTTTCCGATGAACTCCTTCAGGACTTCATTCATCAACCTCATGAAAGTGCTCGATGCGTTTGTTAGGCCAAACGACATGACAAGCCATTCATACAACCCTTCGTTAGTCTTGAAGGTTGTCTTCCATTCGTCTCCTTCCCTCATACGAATTTGATGATATCCACTTTTCAAATCAATATTCGAATTTTTTTTCGCTCCACTCAAGCAATCCATCAAATCATCCATCCCTGGCAATGGAAATCTGTACCTGATGGTTATCTTGTTGACTGCCATCGAGTCAGTACGCATCCTCCAACCTCCATCTTTCTTTGGACTAAGCACTGTCGGAACAACACATGGACTCAAGGTTTCTCTAATCAACCCTTTGTCCATTAAATCCTGGACCTATCTTTTGACCTCTTCATTCTCCTGCGACGTCAATCTGTACGCTGCTTTATTTGGTAAACTAGATCCAGGTATGAGATCAATGTGATGACTTACACTTCTGATCGGTGGCAATGAACGAGGTAGTTCGTCCACTACTATGTCAGCAAACTCTTCCAACAGTTTCTGAACCTCTTCCGGTAAATCATTTACCCTTGTACTGGTTAAAAAATTTTTAGGCTTCCTGACCACAATGAATTGCGGTTCCTCCTTCTTCTTGACCTCTGTAAGAAGTTCCTTCCCACTCATGAGAAGTACATCGTTGCTTACTTCAGGTTTTACTTCCTTGTCTTTGATTGGAAGCAACATGTGAGTTCTCCCATTCTTCTCTAGGGTGTATGTGTTCTTCCTCCCATCATGAATCACATTCCTGTCATATTTCCACAGTCTACCCAACAATAGATGACAAGCATCCATGGGAATAACATCACAGAGTATTTCATCTTTATACCCTCCTATTTTAACCTCAACTAAACATTGTTTAGTGACATTTACCTGATGTCCTTTTTGTAGCCATGAAACTCTGTATGGACTTGGATGTTCAATAGTCTCCAACTCCAGATTTTCTACCATCTCCGTAGAAACAAGATTGTCTGTGCTACCACTGTCCACAATGACCTTGCATACCCTGTCCTTGGTCTTGCAAGCTATCTGAAAAAGTCTGTTCGTTTGCACCAAACTCTCCACCTCCTTCTATGGTGTTAAGATAACTTTTCGCATCATCAACGATCTTCTACCTTCAGCGTCCTCTGCCTCAACATTCCGCCTCTGTGCTTCGGCGATGTGAGTTTCACCACCTTCTTTCTTTTTGTCTAGACACTCATAAGACTCGTGTCCAACCTTTCCACATGTGAAGCATTTCACCACTCCACCTCTTCCTCTTCCTCTACCTCTGGTACGAGGAAAAATG
Source organism: Picea engelmannii (assembly GCA_009831015.1). Lineage (NCBI taxonomy): Eukaryota > Viridiplantae > Streptophyta > Pinopsida > Pinales > Pinaceae > Picea > Picea engelmannii. Next base: position 56,840 of record ML825650.1, on the reverse strand, counting down.
TTTCCATCAGCATACTGACCTCTCTGTTCGGTATGCTGCCCTCTCTGTGAGCTTCCACCTCTCTCAGTTTGAGTCTGAGGTTTCTTCCACTCTTCCTTGGGTTTCTGATTTCTATCCTGGGCAACTGCTTTGCCTCTGGCTTGACTTCTGCCTTGGCCTCTTTGACCTTGTTTTCGGCTCAGCTTCTCTTCAGCCTTCAGAGCCATATGATAAGCATCTTCCACCATTTGGATGGTCATCATGCTCATCTCATCCTGAATGTCGTATATCAAGCCATTCGTGTACCTGGTAAATTTTTCATCATCACTTTCGCGATGACCTGCCCTGATGTTCAGCCTGTAGAATTCTTTAGTGTACTCCTTCACTGACATCAACTTCTGTCTCAAATTCTGTATTCTCTGAAATAGAGTAATCTGGTAATCCCTGGGAATGAATTTCTCCTTCATCTTTGCGATCATCCTTTGCAACGTCTGTCAACTTGTAGTTCATCCCACCACAATGCTGCATGTCCTTTAAGTCTTGTGACAACATGTTTGACCTTTTTGTCTTCCTCGACATCTTCATAGTGAAAATATGTGTCCAGAGCTCTAATCCAGTCTAGAATCTCTTCAGCATCCAGGTTTCCTTCATATACTGGAATATCCATTTTTTCTCTAGCATCCATTCTTGCAATAGCCCTAATCACGCGTTCAATTGCTGCATCCTCTGCTGCAACTTCTTCTCCTTCATGTCCAGCTTCATATTCACTTTTAGATTCAATGAAATCTCCAACATTGGCTGTGCGCCTCTGTGCTGTCTCCATGTCCTCAAGTCTGGCGCGTAGGTCACACATCTCTCTTTCCATGGCTGGATCAGGCATCTGCCTACCCCTTCTTCTCGGCATTTCCCTCTCCTCTGGCAGATCGGGTGTTTGCCTGTCTCTTCTTCTCGGTGGCATGGTGAATCTTTCTTTTCCCTGCTATAGAAAGCAAAGAAATCTTTCTGAGCTCTGATACCAAAACTGTCGTAGACCTATCGGCCCTCGGGCCGAGATCTACTCACAGGATCGTTCTTTATCTTCTTGAGCCGGATCGGCTCTTTCGACTCCCTATTGGAATCTCAATTTCAGTCGATCCACAGGTCCTTTCAGAAGCTCTCCTGTGAAAACAACATTAGGCGCGAGCTCCGCCCTTTCATGCTACCACAGTGCTATGACCAAGGCCAAATTCCAAAGGCACTTGTCACAACTCGCAACTCGCGAGTTCATGAGTCGTGACTCCCGACTCTTCCTTCTCAATCCCGCGATATCCGAGATTACAAAATGGGTATAGCTCCCCTCTGTCAGCGCCCTCCATGTGTGACCACCAGCTAAGCTTAGCACTAGCTCCTCTCGCTACTCGCCAGTTCGCAAGTTGTGGCATTCGACCTTGGCACCTTTCTTTCACGAAACCCTGAGAAGCAATGTTGACTTTTCTCCTCGCGTTCTCGCTACTCACGACTTTGCAAGTTTCAATGTCGAGCTCTCGTTCTCTTATCTCGCGAATCCCCTAGACGCAAGAAGTCAATGGAGTATGGACTCTTTCCTCTAGGCGACGCGTGTTCACCTTCCAATCATGCGGGCCCCACCTTGTGGTTCTTCCACGTGTCCCTCATGCCCAGCTTTGGCACTTCGCGACTTCGCTTCCCGAAGCGCTGCCTCCTTTATATTCCGACACCCAAAGTGCCGAGATCCCGAACTCCTCGTTACTCCTTATCACAATTCGTGACTTTGGGACTTTCGGGACAAAAGTCTCGACTTCCTATCCGCTGATATGCCGAAATTATGAAATTCTGACACTTCGTCAATGTGGGTCCCACAACGAAACTTCCTACCTTTTTTGGAGTTTCAGACTTCGCGACTTCGCGAATCCTGATGCTAAGCTTTCAGTTCTTCAACCCATGAAACCCCGAAATGAGATTACATGAGTGATCCAACGACCCTTGTTGGCTCAGATCCTATGACTGTCCTAGCTCCTCGCGATTTCACCGCTCGCGACTTGGAGCACCCAATATTTGGGCTCTCACCTTGTGAACCTCCGAGTTCGCGAGATCCCTTGATCTCTACCACCTGTCCTCCTCCAATGGACGGCTTCAATTCTCTTGCAACTTCACCACTCGCAAAGTTGAAGGATTTCTCTTTCTGACCTCCGATGTCCGAATCCCCGATACGGGTGATCTCGTGACATGTGTCCTCCTTCTAACGGATGGCTTAGATTCTTTCGCGGTTTCACGACTTTTCCTTTCGCAACCTCGCGAATTTTGATGCAAAGGTTTTAAACCATAACTCCCCTACTCCTCTGCACGATCTTACGGCTCTCGGGACTTCGCGAATTCTCCATGGATAATTTCGACCGTCTAATGCCTCCTTGATGACTCTTACGAAGAGAACATGGTATTCTTTCGCTGGAACTTATCTGCCTGCAAGAAACTTTGCAACGCCTCTCCTTTGAACACTTCAAGGTACTAAACCTCCCGAGCTTTTCTTCGACAGCTTCGAAGACTCTATCCCTTCTGAGCTTCCTCTACAACTTGAGTCTTCAAGAAGACTCCTGCATGCACTCCTTGTGGCAATTCTTCAAATACTTCCAAGTATTTGAACCTCTTCGACTCTGCACACTCTCTGCGACATCAGTCCTTTAACAACTCCCTCAGGTTGTAACTCTGAGACTTCACTCGGCCTGTGCACTCCTTGCACGGCTCCTGTGCTTAACTTTCACTTCTGCGACAATGAGAGCAATGTTATCCCTCCTGATATTTCAGAGACGAACTCTGATTTCTGTCAACGCACACCTTGCAGACAATTTCGCTGCACTCCTTGCAGGAAAACTCTTGCTCAGACAGAGAAACAATTGAAACTCATTCCTTACTCTCCCTCTCTTCAGATTTCAGACAGTAAATATGAAATCATACATTCACGCATCAAAGCAAATGCATAACAGAGAGTAACAAACATATATCAATTAGCATGTACAAACACATAAAGCAATTGAACACCATGAGTCTGAACTAAAGATCTTTGTATTAATCCAGAACTTCTGTACATGGGTTTTTTTACTTTACACAACTCTCTGCTTCTGCTCTCCTATGCTCTCTTCGATTGATAATGCTGTTAATTTTACAATGATACAAGTGAGCGTGTCTATATCTGTTTTCCCTCCGGCTCCTAAAACTGTCTAATCTAAGAATTCAAAGCTACCTACTTACATTTACTAGCATAAATGCCTCTTAGTCCTTCAGACAAGAGCGGGACGCTCAAGGTCTGATTACAATCTACAAGTATGCCCTTTCTTAATTATTACATTTAAGTTTGGTGTATCAAACTTCAAAACATTTCAAACAATTCATCATGTGCCAAAATGTGTTGGTGTTTGTCCCACGCTCGCTTGTTGTTGGCGATGCTCCTGCATCAGAATAGAAGACTCTGGAAAGCAAGAGAAAACCCTAATGAGTTGGCTAATAACCCTAGAAGTCTTGTTGGCTCAAGAAGATAATTTATATTAGGTTATTAGCCTCCAAGAGAAGAAGTTAGCCAGAAATAATAATAATATACTGAAAAAACACATATCCAAAAGGAGAAGTCAGCCCCAACAAATCTGGTAGAACCACTATAAATACAGGGCGCCGGTTCTCATTTGACAAATCTCAGAATTGCAGAGAGAAATTGGTGCGCACTGCAGTTCCCAGTTTGGTGCACACATGTGGAGGAGGGCTGTAGGTGAAATTAGTTTTCAGTATAAGCTTGGATTATCTCTTGTCTAGGGTTTGGACTATCTGATCAACTATTGTTGGTGCGCTATCCTTGGAGGAAGATGCGCTACACCTTGTTTGGCTATCTAGCCTAGGGTTTTCTTCCAGAGTAATTCTTAGTCAAGGTTAAGGTGCTCGGAGGGTGGCTTCGACCTATGGTTGGGTGACGAGGGTATCGTCAATGGTAAAATGAGCACACCATCTTCTATTTTCTAACAGACTCTCCCTGTCTAATATTCATGTTACTTGGGAGACTCTAAGCCGGATGGTTCAGAACAATTCCTTCTCTGATGTGTATTCATCATCATCTTCATTGGTAGATTCATCATCTCTATGAGCTCTGACTTCTTTATTTCTGTCTGTGGATTCATCTTTCACTACAATGCCTGGAAATAGAATATCTTGAACTTGTTCCTTATTTACATGTAACTTTCAGTTATTTTCCAAACCTTTATGTATCTGACATCTTTCTTTTCTCTGTAGAATTTTCTTCATCTCATTTTATTACCAATCTTGCGATCTCTGGGACCTGGTCTTTGTTCACCTGTTCTTTGTGTTTTCTTATCGATAGTTTCTTACATTTGATATCAGTGTTCTCTTTCACGAAAGTATCGATCATGCTTCTACAATCACTAACTATGTGTCCATAGTTATGACATTTGTAACATTCAATGTTACGTGGGGCCACATAGACATTTCTTGCTTGAACATTTCTTTTATAATCCCTGTGATGTGAAACCTTATGTCCATAGTTAGTACAATAAAAACAATGAACATAAAAGAAATTTGCATACCTGGGAGTGAATGATCTTCTTTGTGGCGTAGTCCTTCTGAATTTTTGCCTTAACTGATCATGATCATGATTGAATGTTCTTTGTGGCTTGAATATGGATGGTCTTCTTCAATATGTATCTTCAATACTTTTCTTAGATTCCGGTTGACCATGATTGCTTCCTTTGAGTACTTCTGCATAACTCTTTCTATTTTCTTCATTCTTATTTTCTAGCAAACTAGAGTGCTTCTCTTCATTCTCTATAATTGATGTGGATGTTTCTGTCTCTTCAATGTTCTTGTTGAGCTTGACGATTTGACTTCTCAATTTGAAAACTTCTTCTTCAAGCTTCTCAACCTCTTCTTCTTTCTTCATTATTTGAGACTTCATGACTTCTTCTTTTCTTTTCACTTCTTCAAGATGAATTTTTAATGTGATTGGTTCTTCTTCAAGTCATTTTTCTTCTTGACCAAACTCTGCCTCAAGTTGGTTTAGATCCTTAATTCTTTCCTTAAGATGATCTGTCAATATCTTCTCTCTCATTTCTTCTTCTTCCTTCCGTGCTTCTATGTTGGCTTCCAAATACTACTTTTGATATTCATGATTTTCTTTGATCTTTCTGGCTTCTTCTAGCTGAGTTCTTAAGTTCTCGATGACCTATTGGGATTCTTCAAAAATGTGAACACTTTCCTTTTGTTTCATCAATTATTTCTTGAGTGACTTGTTTTATTCTCTTGAGTCTTAGTTCATCTAAATCACTAATCAATTCTGCTTCATAATTGTCTTCCTTTTCAATTAGTTTTTCTGTCTCATTTCCTTCATGGCATTCTATTTCAAGATGTCCACATTTTTCACAATTAAAGCAAAACAACATACCTCTGGTGATTATATACTCTTCATCTTCTGAATCTATTTGACATGGTGAACATAATTCTTCTTGATCTGTATCTGCATCTTCTTTGGCATTTTCTGAATATGTGATGGGTAAAGAATATATGTCATGTAAGTTATTCCAAAGTTCTTTGGCTGATGAACATTTACCAACCTTTTTTCTTACCAGATTCGGTAATCCTTCCCAGATGAAATCCATTTCTATTTTGTTATTCTTCTTCAATTCCTTCTTGGTCGCAATATTTTCCCTTTTTGAACTATCATATCCTGTAACAACTGATAGCCAAATATAATGTTCCTGTGCCTGTAAAAATACTTTCGTCCTTCTGCTCCACATCTCATAATTAAAACAATTCCGACCATTAAACATAAACATTGGTACTCCATTCTCAGAATAATCTATGATCTCCTTCCAGTGGTTAAACTATTTCCTGAAGGAACCGACTCTGATACCAATTTTTGGATTACCAAGAGGGGGGGTGAATCAATAATAGAGCAATTTAATCATTTTTCACCATAAAATTCAAGTGTTATATCAATGTAATATTATCATCCAATAGTTGCAGAGTAAATAAACAATGAACAAATGAGAAATCAAACACATACATAGTACACCAATGTTTTACGCGGAAACCCAAAGAGGGAGAAAACCACATAATGCTTTTTCTTATATGTCTTTAAGAATTACATTCATTGGAAGCACCAAATTCATTTGTTTTGCAGCTACAACTGGAAGGAGGCTCCAACCCCCTAGTTTCTCAGGCTACAACCTAAGGGAAGCTCCAACTGCCCAATTCTTTGGCTACAACCCCCTATGTTCTCTGGCTACAACTGTAAGGTGGCTACAACCACCTGTCCTTACCTCGTCCGACCGCCCTGATGTATACGTAGAATTATGGAACCACTATCACACTATCACTGTGAGATATACTGATGTAAACCTGTACCAATTAACCTGCACCAAACAACCTGTACTAATAACCTGAACCATGCATCAACCTATACCTCAACCTATAATCAACATGTACCATAAAAAGTGCACCAACCTGTACCAAACAATCTATAATCAACCTGTACCATAAACAAGTGCATCAACCATGCACCAACATGTACCTCAACCTGTACCATGAACAAGTGCATCAACCATGCAAAAAAACCTATACAAATAACCTGTCACAACAACCTATCACAACAACTTGTCTCATCAATCTTATCAACCAAATCAAATATGATCACCAAGATAAATCACCAAGACAACTCTCAACCATATGCATAATATCACCAAAATGTGCATCAACCAAGCATATCACAACAACTCATAATCATCACCAAGATCAATATGTGCTTCTAATAATATACCAAGACAAGTATGATACATCATCCATAAACCATGTGTCAACAATACTACTAAAATGTACCTCCAACCATGTACCATGTATGTACCAATGATGCATCAACTACACATCAACTACGACTCATCAATATGTACCAACATCATCAACTATACACCTCATGTATGTGCCAACTCATCAACTACTTGTCTCAACCATGTACCCAACATGTACCTCAACCAAAAGACCTCATCAATTTCATCATCCAAATCTCATTTGTAACTCTATAATAGACCTGGTGTTTATGATGACATACCTGCAAACCTTCCTTAACTTTAACAACAAGAGACTAGAATTTTCATCAAACTTTACTTTAGTCTCACATGACTAATTTTGGATTAGTCAAAAACCCTAACTTGCAATAATCATAACTATGTACATGTAATGAATAAAGATCTGAAAATGGTACACAATGTTCTTCAGTGTCTTTTATGCAATTCCTCCATATTTCACTACTTGGAACCTCTTAGAAAATGAGTTATAGAAAAAATGACATACCTTGTTGAATTTTGGCTTATTCTAGAGAGTGAACTTGTAGAACATGCCCCACACAGATATTTGTTGTATGGATATGAAAATTGTACACATAATACTATAGAATGTAATCTAGACAATACATTTAGTCTTACTGAATTTGGATTTTTTATGAAGAAGTTATGACGTTTTTACCCGAAACACCCATTTTAGACTAGTTTCAAGACTATCCACAAACCCTATTTTCCACGGCGTGTAACTCCAAAACTACAACGACCCACAAGATGAAATTTGTATCACAAATACTTGGATATGTTTCCTCAATGGCCTTCCAATTTCACGGTCTTAATCATTCTAGAAAGAAAGTTATTGTGAAAATGGTGAGATGACCTGTAAATAACATACCTCAGAAAGCATCATAATTTTTTTTTATCCTCCTTTGAATTTCGGCCTTATTTACTTCACTTTCCATTTGAAATTCGGCTTAGATATCCTTTGGTTACCTCAATCACATGTATATATTCAACATCCTCAAGTGTCATTAAAATGAGAGAGCCTTGCCTGTTATTTATACTTTCATGTAGCTTCCTCAAGGGGTTACCTTTTAACCATCTTAACCCACTTTCCTTATTTTAGGGCTAACCCACTTCTAACCACTTATTCACTTAGTAATTTCTCCATTAAATTTATTATTTAAATAATTTATTTTGTATCCACTTTGAACTATAATACACTCATCACTTCACTTTCCCTCAAGGGGTTACCTTCTAACCATCTTAAACCACTTTCCTTATTTTAGGGCTAACCCACTTCTAACCACTTGTCCACTAAGTAATTTCCCCATTAACTTTATTATTTAAATAGTTTCTTTAGTATTCACTTTGAATTATAGTACAATCATCACTTCACTTTATTATTTACCTTCTAAACTATCTTAAACCACTTTGACTACTTTGACCTTTTGGGGCTTCTAGATGACTCATGAGGGTTCTCCAACTTCACATGGCCATAACTCTCTAACCGTGAGGATTTATGTGAAGTTCCACATACCACCGGAAATGGAATGACATGTACTATCCATATAGAGTATTATTACCTACAAATATATCAAAACTCATACCATTGTTCATCAAACAAACTTGGGTCCATTACCCAAACATTTCTCCAACTTCACATGGCCATAACTCTCTAACTGTGAGGAGTTATGTGACGTTCCACATACCACCGGAAATTGCATGACATGTAATATCCATTTGGAATAGTATTACTTGAAAATATATCAAAACTCATACCATTATCCATCAAGAAAACTTGGTTCCATTACCCAAACCTTTGTGCTACCGAAATTTGCTACCGTACTTTCTTCAAGGGTCGACATCAATGACAACCAACCCAAAATAATCAACATATATGATCAACCTGTAGTTGACTCATATGTTGATGATAATATATTGCTTCCTGGATTGAGTCTTGAAAGGCAACCTATTTTTAACATTGAAGAACATTTTTCTCAAGTTGGGCAAAACATTTCTCTTGATATGTCATTCAAGACTCCTCCTTTATTTGATCATTATGGAGACATTGATGAAGATGTTGATGTACTTTTTGTCCTGGAAGGAAAAACCATTAGCAACCATCCTTCTGATAAAAATGAAAACTTTTACCAAGAGCAACATTCATTCATTGATATACATGAGGAGATTTCTTGCAATCAGCTAGCAGATGTTTTCAAAGAAGATAAAAGGAAAGTGGATCAATAGCTTGCATCAACCATTCATTCACCTATACTTACAACATATATTCAACCATATGTGAGAAGTTGTAAGCATAGCAGGTTTTTTGTTATCAACCCAGTAAGTTTTATCACCTATTTTATGACCATATAGGGGAGTACATGGAGTTGCATTTCCTCAATGAAGAGTTGTATTGAATCTTTCGAGCTTTGTCACACCTTCAACATTGGTAGGGAATCTGAATAATGTAATTAATTTTTTGTCACAGTTTTATTATCTCTTGTTGATCAGTGGCAGAGTAAAAAAGTTTTCAGTTAGGAAGTTACTTGAGTGGATCTGGTGGAAGTCTATTTTCACCTAGTTTATTGTAAAATTCAGTTAGAGTAGGGTCTTGTATATAAATAATCTCGTGTGTGAGCTTTTCAGTTTTATTTTAGTATTTAAATAAGTGACCCCATAGCCCTAGGATAAGACACTGAAGCTACTTGTTCTTGGCAACTCACAGGGAGCATGCCATCCCTTGTACACAGGGTGATAAAAAGGAGACTATTTCTCCCTAGACCACTACTCAGGGGAGATGACCATGAAACTATCGCTCTGTGTGTCTCTTTGAGGGAGGGATGAAATCCTG
>ML825650.1:27372-46440 GCA_009831015.1 Picea engelmannii | reverse complement strand
AAGACAAAGATAAACATTCATGAAATGAACAATGTATACATTAAGAGAAATAGGCCAAGTTATATATTAATAGAAAGCAATAATGAAACACTTACAATCAAAGTTGATGTTGCAACAACTCCTCCAAATATCTCCTATCTATCCCTCTCTTGAATGCTTCAAGATCAAAAGTATGATGCTCTCATCTCCCCTTCTCCCTTAAGCTCTCATATAAGGAATTTAAATAATTTTCCATTTGAGAACTAACTCAACAATCCAAGGAGAATATGACTCACTAGATCCACTAAATTGGGATCTCCAATATTTTTAGGGAGAAAATCTCTCAAAGATTTTTAGGGAGAAAATATCTCTCAAGGATTTTAGGGAGAAAATATATCTCAAGATCCATCAAATTAGGATATTGGTTTGAGAAAATATCTCAACCACCCATGAGACTCTCAACTTCTCCTTCAAATTAGGAAACTAGATGTGAGGTGGATTCTCACACTAAATTAATTTCCTTTTTTTCAATAAAAATGAATAATACATGTGCACACAGTATTTTTACCTTCATATGATAAGTTTCTCCCCCAACATGTCTAGGGATCATGACAAACACTCCCTCACTTAAGTGTGACAAATAGGTGTGTAACAACTTCTATTCAACATATGAAGATAGCTTAAAATGCCAAAGAGAGACTTATTGCAAGAGTGAAAAGGTTTCCTTTATAGAACTTATTATGACTCTTGGAAATCCTACTTTACAAATTTTTGTCCTCATCCAAATAAGATGGCGAGGATATATTTATAACAAAAATATTCATAAATTACAATTTTCCACCATCCATGTGCAATTTCCACCAAATTTTGTGTTCGAGGGCTTACAAAGCCAATAATGAATTTGGACACCCGTTTTCCTCATACGTTATAGTTAGTGACTTGCACATCATAGGACTCTTTTCCTCTTTACCTTGGAATTCATGCATTCTTAGAGAACATCTTCTTACTTAGTCTTCTTGGATGGAGGTTTCTAGGTATTTCTCCCCTTTCTTGATTGTACTAGCTTGCCTTGGGTGTCTTCTTTGCAACTTGCACATGAGTGTAGTCCTTGCCATGCACTTTATCCTCTTTCCCTTTGAGTTTGATTCTCTCAAACAAGGAAAAAAACAATATGCAAATAATAAGCCTGAATGCATAAGTTTGGAGGGCTTGTTAATTCAAGACATCTTCGATTTGGTAGGATTTATTTTCCTCTTGTTAAAAATATGCACAATAACACAAGAAAACTCAATCAAACATTTACTATAAAAAAAATTATGATATGACACATTTCCTTTTCTACTAAAACATTATCTCTCAAACCATATGAATATTGATCAATTAGGTTTCTGTGGTGAGAGATTTGTTCAGAGCATGTCGGAAGAACCACAGTGACGGAGCTTTTGAGAGCTTGTCGACGTTTCGGATCCACAAGATGTGTAAGTATACAAATCATTGAAATTGTAACACTTTTTTTTTAATAAAATAACATAAATGACAATGATTGAGAAATGTCCTTCACTCAAGAAGATATTTCAATGTTGTTCATTGAAATCTTGGCAAAAAAATATTACACAAATGTAAGTTATAATCATTTCCATTATTTCAATCGAATTTCAAAGAAAACTCGTGATATTTCTTCAATGCATTGTTATCGATCATCTAAATGCATAATTATTTAAGGAACTTGTTTCAATGCCATGAGAATTTGGTGATGAGTTTATCAAGATAACCCTAGATTTTAATGTTGCAAAGTATGTTATTCATTGCTACAATCTTGTATAAATATTTTCATTCACTAGGGTAATTGTGAATTTAAAAGGAATGAGGTATAAACCTTTGATTGTATGAGTGTTTATTGATCCATCCTTGTCTTTCAAATCTATGAATGAAAACATTCAACACAAAGGGATATTTGAACTCCATTCTTCTTCTTTATTCTTTGTTTGATCTTTGGTTTAACCTAAACCTAATGGAGTGAAAGTAATTCACATTGAGAAACAAACTTTGAAGGCCATTTCTTCAATTTATTTATAAAAAATCTACAATCAAACTTAAGTGTGAGATCATGGTTTCAATTGAAAAGGATATCAAAGAAATGGTTTTCATAAATATTTTCCATTGGTAATTTATCAAACAAGAGCAATACTCCTCAAGAACAAGTTCTACAAAATGGAAAAGGAATGAATGGATTGTGTTGGTAGAAAATTAATCAATTTAAACTTAATCTTGGAACCACAAACAATAGGAGAATGCAAACAACAAATCTATGAGTTAGAATTTTTTAATGAGCACGAGATTGCTGACAATGAATCTCAACATAATGTTTCACTTATTCAAAGGAGAATGTTTAAAATGATCCCAAGATATGCATCAAAAGGTTATGAGATGTCCAACCAATAGTTTCCTTCCACTCCATTTCTCAAGAAGAGTGACATCCCACACTACCCTAGTTAGAACCCTATTTAGAAGACAGTTTCACAACAACTTTTGTAAAAAAAAATCATTTGTATTCCCTTTGCTTGAATCAAACATATACATATCTTAATCAAGGTTCTATTATTCATCTTAGTAACACAATTTTGCAAGTTCTGTAAGTTATTTTTCTTTACCATGATATACCATTTAGAGATAAGTATCCTTCAAAGTCATTACTCACACATTCTCCATTATTAGACCTCAAACATATTACAAGTCAACTGTATTTATTTTTAGCCAATGCCATAAACTCCTCAAATTTCTAAAAACCCATATCCTCGTTCTTTAAGAAATAAACCCAAATAAACATTGAAAAATAATCATTAAGGTTATCACATACCTTACACTTTCCAGAGAAGGATGGTTCATCATGCAAATATCATTATGCACAATCTCCAATCATGTCTTTTCCCTATAAGACTTCCCTTTCCCAAACATTTATTGATGATTCTTACCAAGAACACATCCATATTTTTGAGAAACCACTCTAGGGAGTCCATGGACCATATTCAATGTAAGCATCAACTTCATAATTCTAAACTTCATATGTCCCAATCTTTCATGCCAAATTATGGTTTTGCCATTAGTTTTGGATATAAGTGAAAATAATTTGTTTCTTCTTTACACTCTGAAAAGAACAACACTTATATAATCTATCCTTGAAGTCAATAATACCCTCAACAACAACGTCATAATCATTGTTAATATCCTTACAAATGTTTCTACCTATAATTAAACTTTCTTTCAAATATTGGTGAGTTTTAGTATATACAATAGTTATTCACTTAGATTAGGAACATGGAAAACATCAATGATCACACCATTGTCACAACCCCCATACCACCACCAATAACAATAAGTGCATAGTTATTTACAACGTTGATCTTCTCTTCTTTAGCCTTACATAAGGAATAAAAGACAAAAAATTCCTTATTCATTTGATGTGAACAACCAAAGTCTACAATTCATTCCTTTCAAGAAGCATGAGCATGCAATACTTGACATAAACTCACATAAAATGTATGATTACTATCACCTTTACTATCTTTAGCATGTCAGTGGTCAATTAGTTTATTAGTCGATTTTCCACCATTAAGCCTCTTAATATTCTCCTCAAGATCATAAATCTTAGACTGTTGTTATCACCTTAAAATTGCTCACTTTTTCCATTTTCAATAGTTACATGTGAATGCATCACTATTGACATGCATAACCCTCATCTACAACTCCATTACACCATCATATGACCTCAAAATTACTGGAATCATCCTAGTCAACCCTTGAAGTTGACCAAAATTGACCATTGTTGATATTGTCCCATTATGTGTGTGTGCAGATAGTGTAGGAAAACCCCTAAAGATTTGTACTACCCCTTTAAATCGATAATTTTGACCATTTTAAGCCCCCATGAATGCACTTGAACTATTGTGAAGGGATGTTAGTTGCATGTGGACCATATCAAACCCTAATTATTATTTTTAACTTTGATACAATCATCTTTAACCACTATAAGAAAGATTGTTGATGTTTTGTAGCATCAGGGAGGTATTGTCACATTGGCCTTGGTGTTGGGCATGTGGGAATATTTGTTGGCACTCACATTGCATTTTTACTTTGTAAAAACCCTTTTGTATAGAGTTGGTGCTTGGAATTGTTGCTTGTTGGGGTTCTACACCCATTGGAGGAATAAACAATTCTAATTTATTGTTGAGTTTAGTGGAGGGATTCTAAAGTGGGTTAGGGATTCTAAACTCACTTTTAGACTCCTATAAAAGGAGAGGCAATGTGAGGAGACACCATATCACATCTCATTTTTTCATCATGTGTTTGGCATGAGTGAGTGACCACTCTTTCCAAGGGGATTGAGGAGGATAATTTCAGTAAGGAGGATCTTCACTTTGGAAAATATGGTCTAGGGTTTTTGTTCTTTCTTTCTCATTTTTTCATCCAAGGAGGAGGAGCCACACGTGTGAGAGAGAGGAGGAGAGTTCACACGTGTTGGATCCGTACATTCTGTACGATGCATTAATTGTAGGTCGCACCATACATGCAAACTGTACATATAGCAGTTGCAAAAAGATAGCCACACATGCGATATACAGGGATGACACAGTCATACAGTTGTGATTTCATCCATGTATGGATGTGACACCAGTAAGGTTTCAGGAAAATTTGTAAGTTGGAAGGTTTTCCAGAATTTTTCTAAGATTGTGATTTTTTCTGTGAGGACTGTTTTTGTCCTCGTGATCCTAATTTGAAAATTATTTTTGAGAAAAAATTGTGTCTCCTGCACATGGATGATTTCTCTTTGATCTTTGTGCTTTTGCTATAATTTTATGCCATATTTTCAGTGTAAAATTATTTAGTGATAACAATCCTATAATTTGTTTTGAGGTCATTTGGAAGTAATTTTCAGCTCTGAAATCGAATGCATTGAATTCTTAAAAATTGACATGGTATCAGAGCATAGGCTCTAGAGAGAGAAGGTCATCTTCTTGAGACACAAGTTGTTGTATATTTGTGTTCTTGTTCAAGACTACACACAATGGTGGGAACTCTTAGAGTTGAGGACAGGTTGGAGGGGGGCACAAATTTCCGGGCCTGGAAGGATAGGATTATTTTTCTCTTGGAAGAGAATGATATCAAAGTTTACATTGAGAAGGTGATTCCATATCCTAATGATGCACATGAATTGGTAGTTCATAAGAAGAAGGAATTGAAGGCCAAGCATGTGTTTTTGTATTTTTTGAAGGATCACTTGATTCCTCATAATTTCGAGAAGAAGACATCCAAGAAAATGTATGATGCTTTGGTGGGCTTGTCCCAAAGCGGTAATACAAACCAGAATTTGATTTTGAGGCATAATATCCAATTACTTGAGATTTCCAAATCAGATATAGTTGGTATCTACCTCATGAGTATCACTTGGATTCATGATAAACTTGTATCCATCGGTGAGGTAGTTGATGACACAAAGTTGGTGAATGTGGCATTGAATGGTTTTTCTGGGCCTTGGGAACCATTTGTGCAATGGATTTGTACACAAGAGAAGATGCCACCATTTGATAGACTTTGGATTGATTGCACCCAGGAGGAGGCTCAGATAGAGTCTAGGAACAAGTAGAGAGGTAGTGATGATGAGAACTATGCCCTATTTTCTCATGCTAGGAAGGGAAAAGGAAAAGGTTCCATAGAGAGAGAGGCATATCCAAATAAGTGGAAGAAGAATGACCTTATTAAGGTCAAGTGATTTTCTTGTCATAAGCAAGGCCACTATGCTTCATAACTTCCAAAACAAAAGAAAGGGAAAGGGAAGCATTATGCATAATCAATATAGGTGGATGATGTTGCAAACAAGCTTCAAAGGGTGTTCTTATTGGTATTTTCCATTTCTAGTACAATTTCTAGTAATGGGACTTGGTTGGTGGATAGTTTAGCTTCTCGTCATATGACAAGATCACAAGAGTCACTCACCATTTTTTCAAAGGAGGACTCAGGATTGCAGGTGGAGCTTGGTGATAATGCCAAGTATGCAGTGAAGGGAGTTGGGATGGCTTCATTTCAGTTGGATTTTGGGAAGCTTCTCAAGATGAGTGATTTGTTGTATGTGGAGGGGTTGAAGAAGAACCTACTTTATATCTCAACTATGGAGAACAAAGGGTATGCGGTGGAATTATTAAGTGGATAGGTTCTTGCATGGTCAATATGATCGAGGATTAACTCAACATGGGTCATTGGTGTTCATGATGGAGGTGTTTACAAATTGACAAGACATCCAACCTAGGCCTTGGTACATGAAAATGATAGTCTAAGTGATATTTGGGATAGGATATTGGGACACTTGAATTACATGAATTTTCCAATGTTGAGGAGGATGGTTATAGGTCTTCCAAAGTTTTTAGCAGAGCATCAGGGTGTATGTAGGGGTTGTGCACTTGGAAATAATTCCAAGGATGTTTTTTTGAGTAGTGATAGTATGTCCAAGGAGATCTTGGATCTAGTACATTCATATGTGTGTCGAACGATGTTAGTTTCATATTCGAGTGGTTACTTGTACTATGTGACCTTAATGATGATTATTCTAAGAGGACATGGATCTTCTTCATGAATACCAAGGATTAAGTCTTCAGTTGATTCAAGGAGTTCGGGGATCATGTGGAGAATCATACAGGGAAGAAGATCAAGGTCTAGAGGTCATATAATGGGGGTGAGTATACCTCCAACGACTTCAAATATTTATGCAAGGAGGCAAGGATCAAGAGGGAGGTGGCAATGCCTTTCAACCCACAACATAATGGGGTTGCAGAGAGGAAGAATCGAACCATGCTTGAGGCTGCCAAGGAAATATGGCACGACTAGAATCTACCTATGTTAATTTGGTAAAAGTAATGTAACATGACAATCTATTTTTAGAAGAATAATCCTCATAGGATCTTAGAAGACAAGAGTCCTGAGGAGGCATTCACATGAGTGAGCCCATATATAGGGAATTTGAGGATATTTGGTTGTCAAGTTTACATATATGTTCCTAAGGAGAAGAGGACGAAGTTAGAACCTTTTGGGAGGAAGGGAGTGTTTATGGGATACAATGAGACCTTGAAGGCCTACCAAATCTACATTCCAGGGAAATGACAGATTGAGGTTATTCGAGATGTCAGTCTTGAGGAGGAGATATCTTTCAGTAGGTCCCGAGAGACAAAAACAAAGACAGATGGTGAGGAACAGGAGGCTTCAAATGTTGAGGAGAGCATAGGCCCATACAGTACATGGGTTAAGCCTTTAGACCACGAGGAGGAGTCAGGGGAGTCAGTAGATCTAGTGGGCCCTCCTAGTGATGAGGACACAAGGCCTATATGGATTCAAGATACTTTGAGAGATGAAAAGAAGAATGTGGCACTGAAGGCACTTTCAAGGAGGGCAGGCCTCTGCAAAGGTTTTCAAGATATGTGGTGCTTATGAGTAGCATAACTGATTTCGATCCTTCTAGTTTTGAAGAGGAAACATGCCAATGGGTTTGGAGGGATTCCATGATGGAGGAGTATCATTCCATCATGAAGAATGATGCGTGGGACATAGTTCTGAGACTAGAGGGGAATTATTTGTTGACTTACAAGTAGATATATAAGATCGATAATGTTGTAGATGGTAGCATCGAGAAGTACAAGGTGAGGTTCATGGAGATAGGGTTCTCCTAGAGAGAGGGAGTGGACTATGAGGATATTTTTTCTCCAGTCATCAGGTATACTTCTATAAGAACTGTTATTTCTCTTGCTTTGGTTATGGGGTGGAGGATACATCAGATGGATGTGAATACAACATTCCTCAATGGTGTGATTGAGGAGGAGGTGTACATAGAGAAACCTCAGGGATTTGACGTACATGGGAGGGAGTCCCATGTTTATAGGTCAAAACACATTGATATCATATACCACTTCATTAGAGGCAGGGCTTAGAAAGGAGTTGTGAAGCTTTAGTACACCTCCATAGATGAGAAACTTGTGTATATTCTCACTAAACCCCTAGTGAAGGGGGAGTTTTTCTACTTCAAAGACAAGCTAGGAGTGGTGGAGAATACCTCCCTTGTTAAGAGGTAGTTTTGATGTTTTGTAACATCGGGGAGGTATTCTCACATTGGCCTTGGTATCGGGCATGTGGGAATTTTTGTTGGCACTCACATTGCATTTTTTCTTTGTAAAAAAACTTTTGTATATATTTGGGGCTTAACATTGTTTTTAGTTAGGGTTTTGCATCCATTGGAGGAATAAACAATTCTAATTTATTTTTGAGCTTAGTGGAGGAATTCTAAAGTGGGTTATGGGCTTCTAAAATCACTTTTAGACTCCTATAAAGGGACACACAATGTGAGGAGACACCATATAAGATATCACTTTTTCATCATGTGTTTGGAAAGAGTGAGTGAGCACTCTTTCCAAGGGGATTGAGGAGGCTAATTTCAGCAAGGAGGATCTTTCTTTCTCATTTTTTAGCCAAGGAGGAGTTGCACATGTGAGAGAAAGGAGGAGAATTTGCACATGTGGGATCCATATAGGTTGTATGACACATTAATTGAAGGTCACATCACAGATGTGAACCATACATACAACATCTGCAACATGATAGTCACACATGCAGGATGCAGGATTGACATTGTCATATAGTCGTGACTTCATCCAGGTATGGTTGTGACGTCAGCAGGGCTTCAAAAAGATTTGTAAGTTGGAAGGTTTTCCAGAATTTTGTTGAGATTGTAATTTTTGTTGTGAGTATTTTTTTTGTTCTCGGGATCCTCAATCTAAAAATTGTTTTTGAGTAAAATTTGTGTCTCAAGTGCATGGATGATTTCTCTCTGATCTTTGTGCTTTTGCTATCATTTTCTGTCATAATTTCAGTGTAAAATTATTCAGTGATAACAATCATAGAATTTATTGTTTGAGGTCAGTTGGAGGTAATTTTCAGATATGAAATTGACTGCATTGAATCTTAAAATTTGACAAATACCATGTTAATGGGGTTATCCACTACAAAACTATACATAAAACACTTGAGGTCACTCTCCACATCCATCCACAAAAGTAAGGTTATGTTGTCAAAATTTCATTACAATATTGAGAGCCTCTTCCTCCTGATATTATATTCTAGCCTCTTTATCTTAGTCATCAACCAAGGTTGGAGTTTCAAGCACACCAAGGAAGAAAAGGACCCATCCAAAGGAAGGCTTTGGATCCCACTTGAATTCAACAATCTCATCCACTAGGTGTTGTTTTTTTTTTCTTTTCATTGCGGTAATGGAAATCTCACATTGTTTCATTTCCTTTTTCATACTAAGTAGGTTTTTCTTCATGATTTGGATTTTATCTCTTGTATGATCTAGGATTTGATACGTGTGAGTAGATATATGGTTTTATTTCTATGTAATACATCCATTTTTCTATGGCTCAATTCACAACCATTGATTTTAAGGGGGTTTTACTCACCCTTGTGACAAATACCCACCAAAAAATTAACTTCTCCAATGGGGATTTGATATAGATCTTCTTCCCTGGTTTTGGGTGTGATTGTTAACCCCCCACACCTTGCATTCATAGGTTTAGGACTTGAAATTCATTTATATTCCTATAGTTTTACTTTTTATGTAGGTTACCTGGTCTTCCTATTATTGACTTTCATGGTCGACTTTTAACTATCACATCTATGCTTTCCTCTATTGATGTGATCCTCATGATCTTGAACATGGCTTCTTTCTTGATTTCCATCTCAACCTCTTTCTTTGTAATTCTACTCAATTTTTCCTTTAATGAAATGTGCATGCTTATTATTTCTAATATTTTCTTTATCAAACAACCTTTCTTGTTCCCTAGCCAACAAAGAACAACAAGAGTCAAATATATAATCCCTAGTGCCTTATTTTCTTGAATCCCAAATCCTTGAAATGTGCAACATAAAACATCATATGGTGTTTTTTTTATTCATCAAGATTAGTTATTTTTGATTTTTCAATAAGCTAAGTTAAGCATGAAGTTCATTATTTTTTTATCATTTAACTTAACCATAGACAATAATGTTGCAGCAACCAAGATCACAATAAGAAACACCATGCACAAGAACACAAGAAGTATCCTGGGAAACCCTTCTCAACAAGGGAAGAGAACCCAACCAAATCCTTTGCTATATTATTCAAGAGAAATACCTTCACCACCAAGAAAGACCTAGCACATAAGAGGGTGCTCAAACCCTAGAAGACTAAAGCCCAAGAGAGGTGCACACCTTTTCCCAAGTAGATGTACTTGTTGAAATTTCCAAACTCACATGAACGATATATTTCCACAATGGGGATTTTACTTTTACTTATACTAACACAAACCTTTCAACTGAAGTGTCTATTGGCTCAACAGGGCCGACCTCTCTAAGTCACATTATAATTATAATTAATATTAACCAGATCAATTATCTTTTACATTTATTATTAATCACATTAAGGTGGGGTCGACCTATACCCTGTATATAAAAATTAGGCTTACAAGTAGGAACGACTCTTGAACAATATATAGCAAAGGATATTATACACCCATTAGTGCTCATCCACTAGGGGCACATCCATAGGGATGTCATATCTCTAGTTCACTACATTACACAGAAGAACCAGATCTTCACACGTTCACTAATGCTCGTCCACAGACACGTCCACTCTACAGATCTTAATTCCCACTAACTCACACATGAGAATCATCTGGGGTCTTCTCGTCAACTTTGTTTCTCAGAGGAGGCTAATACATAATCTTCATTTCTGTTCACATGACGATGCACCCAACACTTTGGGATTTCATACGTTCACCTTATGATCAACCACAAGCACGTCTAACTCAACAGATCGCTTTTCCCACTGAATAATCATCTGGAGTTCTTCTCAACTCTCTGAATGGAGGAGGTCATCTCTACTGTCCTAGCTCTGTCTTAGGCATGAACCATGTACCCTTATTAGGGGATTTCTCTTAGGTTTGTGAGCTAAGAGAAAGACTCACATAGCTGCAATGATCCACATCTCACAGGTTTGTAATATGGAGAATGTCTCACATAGATGCATTCATCAACACTCCTTGTCAGCTAGGGAGGCATTCTTTATCATGCCAAGTCTCACACAGATGTATTTTGAATTTCGTCTTGGCTGGAGTTATCGACACTCCCTCTCAACTATGTAGCTATTCTTCACGAAGTTAATTTGGTGAAGATATCAACAATATGCTCATGTGTAGGAAGGTTATGCATGTGTATGATTTTCCTCTGCATCATATATCTGATATAAGGATATTTCATCTCATCGTATTTCGATCCATCAAGAAACACTGGATTCTCAAGGAGCTTTACTCACGGTTCTTGGTTATCATCATAGGATCCATCTCATGGTCAAGTAAATCTGTCAGAAGCTTGTGAAGCCACATTGCTTCACCCACTCAATGATATATACTATGCCTCTGTGGTACTCAAGGCTACGGAGTTTTGTTTCCTGCTGCATTAGGAAACCATGGAAAACTTCACAATAGAACATCAACCAGATGTGATTTCAGTTCATTGTACTTTCTTCTCAATCTGAATCAACATATCCTGCAAAATCAAGTTAATACTGGAGGCATATCTCAGGATATATCCAACTGTGCCTCGTATATATCTCAATACACTTTTTGTTGTTGTCTAGTGAGTCTATCTCATGAAATGACTAGCCACATTCACTGCATGACATGAATCAAGTCTGGTGTTAACCATATACATTAGTGATCCAATTAGATGTGGCTCAGTCTCGTCTGAATCATCATCAATCTTCTTCTTTAAATCCATCACGGTGGATTTTGCATTCTTTCATACCGAACTTCTTTAATATTTTCACTGTATATTTTCATTGACTCAAGAAAATCTTATCGGTCCTTTGTCATACTTCTTGTCCCAAGAAGTAGTGCATCATACTCAGATTCTCCATCTCAAATTAAGAAGTCAAGGATTACTTGTATCCAACAACAATGCTTTCTGAATAAGTCATCAGGATCAGTCTCTCATCACCAACACTATAATGATATAGGTTTGGATCAACAACACTCTTCTTGAAATCCAAACACATCAAGAATATATCTATTTGATATAGTTTCCAACTCATGGATGGTAGTATAGATGGAAGTGTATCGGGTTCACTGGGTCAAGTGTCTCATCATAGAAAAATCTCTCTGTTTATGAGAAACCTCTGGCTATAGATATTGTTTTGTATTTCTCGACACTTCCATCAGCTACATGCTTGATCTTATAGATCCACTTGGAAGTTACCACAAACTTCCCTTCTGGTCCCTGAATAATATCTTATACATCATTCTTTAAGATATACTGGTATTCTTTTGTTATGGAATCTTGCCATACCTGTTCTCTTGATGCTTCTATAAGACAAGGAGCCTCAACATCAATGAAGTGGATCATGACTGAAGGATAGCTTGAAAATCTCTTTTGCTTTCTCAGGATGTGCCTCGAGAGGCTTGTATGTTTCTTTGCCTCTTGCAGAGTGAGTCTAGGTAGGCCTTTTATGCCCTACTGCAATATCTCTGAACATATGAAATGGAGAAACTGGATTAACTGGAATAATGTTTGTCTCCCTCTAGACTGCTGAAGGGGGAGAAGGTATTGTGTCACTGTCAATCTCCATATGAGATTCTCTGGGTCTTTGAAATACTATCTCTTCTTCAAGGACAATGTTTTTGCTTATCTCAATCTGTCTTTGACTAGGGATGTCAATATAGAATGTCTTTGAAGATTCAATGTATCCTTTCTTTCTAAGGGATATATCTTGGACTTCTTCTCTTTGGGTACATGAAAATGCACTAGGCACCCAAATATCCCGAAGTGTTCAATCTCAGGATTTACTCCGGTGGAGGCTTCTTTGGGAGTTATGTTTTTAAAGGTCTGGTGAAGACTCTTGTTCTGAACATATACTATGTCATGCATGCTTTTGCCCATAGAATCATAGAAGGATTCTGATCATGCATTATTGCATTGGTTTCCTCAATGATGGTTCTATTCTTCCTCTTTCTCAAATAGTTTTGACTCCTTCTCAGTCAAGTGGCTCCCTTTGAAGGATAAATATCTTCCTTTTCTTGTTAACCTATCTGGAACAAGAAAAAAAAAGATCCAACACAAGAATATCTCTTAAAGGAGAATAATGAGTACATCTCTAGAATCAAAACAATTTAAGGAATGTTGTCACATCTACAACACCTACTTGTAATGTAGAAAACTTATAGAAATATATATTAGAGGAATGACGATTACAACAATCAAACATGGAGTCTTTACTTTGAGTGTGTTTCTCCTTTGAATGCACTAAGATCCCTCTGGATCCATGACTTCAACAAAGGTTCCTTCTGCATTTTCCCTCATGATAATGATACAAATAATATATACAAGTGCATACCTGAGGATGCTGATATGATTTCTCCAATGGATCTTGGATGATCTCTATCATCTGAGATCTTTATGAAGAAGATAGTCACGGTGTCACCTTTTGTCATCTTTGTTATTTTGAATATGGCCTTCCAAGGGTTTGAGTAGGTGATTGGTTTCCTTGTCCTGATGTCATCTTCCTTCCATTCATTGATAGTTGTCTCTAGTGAAACCTTTTTGTAATACCCACAATAAGTCTTCCTATGAAGTATTTTCTTTCAATAACTTTGAATTTACTTGAATCATCAATCTTATCTTCCATCATAGTTTTTTTTCATCATAATTTTAGATTCTTCACAACCCTTTGTCAACTAGGCTAGAAAACCTAACGGCTAGGATAAGCTAGAAAATTTGGTTTTATTGGACTTATGACTGCCAAAAATAATCCTTTGAAAGATATGAGAACACTAGTGAGCTGAAGAGCTCCTTCAATGAGTTTGTAGAAACCTTAATTTTGAAATTCTGCAGAAATTGGCAAAACCCTAGGGCCAAAATTTCAAAATGCTCGGAATGTCACTCTGAGATTCTTTGGAGATGCGCTGGAGGAGGCCGTTCTCTCCTATGCCAAAATTATCCCCAATGTTCAAGTGTTTAAGGGATGAAAAACCTCATAAATAAAGGCCGTACAAGTTTTCTAGAAACCTTAGGAGGGTCGTACGGTTCTACAGAAGAGAGAGGAGACTAGTATATGCTTGTGCAATGGGTTCTTCAAGACCTATGCTCTGATACCATTTGGATTTTTAAATAATCTAGGTTAAGCATGAAGTTCATTCTTTTTTTATCATTTAACTTAACCATAGACAATAATGTTGCAACAACCAAGATCACAAGAAGAAACACCATGCACAAGAACACAAGAAGTATCATGGGAAACCCTTCTCAACAAGGGAAGAAAACCCAGCCAAATCTTTTGCTATATTATTCAAGAGAAATAACTTCACCACCAATATATACCTAACACACAAGAGGGTGCTCAAACCCTAGAAGACTAGCGCCCAAGAGAGGTGCACACCTTTTCCCAAGTAGACGTACTTGCTGAAATTTCCAAACTCACATGAAAGATATATTTCCACAATGGGGATTTTACTTTTACTTATACTAACCTAAAACTGTCAACTGAAGTGTCTATTGGCTCAACAAGGCCGACCTCTCTAAGTCAAATAATAATAATAATAATAATATTAATTATAATTATAATTAATATTAACCAGATTAATTATCTTTTACATTTATTATTAATCACATTAAGGTGGGCCTTTACATAAAAATTAGGGTTACAGGAGGGTCTGACTCTTGAACAATATATAGCAAAGGATATGATACACCCATTAGTGCTCATCCACTAGGGGCACATCCATAGGGATGTCATATCTCTGGTTCACTACATTACACAGTAGAACCAGATCTTCACACGTTCACCTGTGCTCGTCCACAAGCACGTCCACTCTACATATCTTCATTCCAACTGCCTCACACAGGAGAATCATCTGGAGTCTTCTCGTCAACTTTTCTTCTCAAAGGAGGCTAATACATCATCTTCATTTATGTTCACATGATGATGCACCCAACACTTTGGGATTTCACACATTCACCTTGTGCTCAACCACATGCACGTCTAACTCAACAGATCACCTTTCCCAATGGATAATCATTTGGAGTTATTCTCAACTCTCTGAATGGAGGAGGTCATATCTATGTTCCTAGATCTGTCTCAGGCATGAACCACACACCCTTCTTAGGGGATTTCTCTCAGGTTATTAAGTTGAGAGAAAAACTCACATAGCTGCAATGATCCACATCTCACAGGTTTGTAAGTTGGAGAATGTCTCACATAGATGCATTCATGGTGCAAACCCCCTTCCCTCCAAAGGGCTGCTTGACCTCCCGGTCTTGGATCATTTGTATTTCTGAGTTAGAACGACTCCTTGGGTCCCTGCGGGCACCCCAAACTACCTTACCCACACACACAGGCTCTTCTACAAGTGACCACGACTATGACCGTGGGTCTACCTCCTTCACGGTTCAGACTTTGGGGATATCCCAAATCCTTTCTTCACTCCTTCCTGAAGCGCTCAACTCCGAGTCTCTAAACTTACACCACAGATCTCCTCAGATTTGCTGGCCCCATAATGGTTCAGACTTCGCAATCCTACGAAACTCTAGGCCTTTCACACACAACCTCCAATATCCCACTTCCCAAACTCTTGGATCCCATTTCCATGTGCTCTCCTGTGATCAATGTTCGAGATTGAATCACGACTTTGGACTTCGCGACCTGGTCTTCGTTGAGTTTCCAACTTGACGAACCTCCGAAGTACCGAAATACATCACGGTTTTCCTCCTTACAACTTCACTAGATCTAACGGTATGGGATTGTTCTTTCCCTTATGAGAACGAATCTTTCCCACTGGATTCTATGAGAATTTCAAGGACTCCTTTCCTTGAATATTTCCATCGCTCTCCCTCCCGAGCTTTCCTTTTTTGTTTTTCCTTTGTTCCTCTAAACAATTTCTTCGACACTTAGTCGAGAATCCGATCTGTGCACACCTTGGAACAAATTTATCTCCAGACTTCGAATTTTGTGGATGACTTCACACTCCTTGCGAATGTTCTCCAACCGCTTCTATCTCTTGTGACTAAATCACACTATCCTTCCCGAGATTTCGAGTCTGAAAAATCTGTCACACACTCCTTGCGGACGTCGATGCACTCTTTGCAGGCGTATGAGTTTCACTACCTCCTCTGAGCCTTTCGAGTCAGAATAGACTCAGTCATGCACTCCTTGCGGACACTATGCACACCTTGCACTCACTCAAAGAAAATAAATGATTGAAACTTATCTACTCCTCACAATGACTTATACATCCAACAAAGAAAATGTAGTCATGGATTCAAGAACATAAATAACAGAGAATTGAAAGATAACATAGATTCTACCATTCATTTAGATAGACACATAACCATACACATTTGGGAAAATGTTCCTCTATTATATTTATCCAACTGAAACTTACATACATACACTTTTCTTCACTACTCCTTAACCTATACAAGATAGATTCAGATGTTTCTCGGTTCTCCTTTCTCCACAACAACTATGATCATCAACAACAACTGACAACCATCAACCATCAACAATAACTGACAATAATACAAAGCTTTATACAAAGAGGTGCTCTTCGAGCATTCCCTCCAACTACTCCATGCTACCTTAAATGGAATTAAATGATATCAACTACTTAACACCTATTACAATAAATATTGCGTCAAACAGATAAGAGTGTAAGCTCCAAATCTCTATTGCGATCCGATCCATAAAACAAAATACATTCCCTCATCATATTCCGTGATGGCTCCGCCTTCAAACATTTAAAGACATTTATAACTCGAAATTTTTTGTCAGGTATCTCATTAATACATTGATCAGTTTGAAATTAAAAATATTTTAAAATGTGCGCTAGTGCGCCCAACTATCTTCCACGCTCGTGCTTCGCCAGCGATGCTCCTACATCAATTCATCAATAGTTATGTCATGCACCTTTCTTTCTTTGGGATGTATTTTCTACATTCACCCCACTTTAATTGTAGTTCCTTTGTATGCGCCATACAATCATCAATCCCATTGAAATAAATTAGAGGTTATAGAGAGATAAACTCCTCAAGTTGCATAAATTAACTTTCTTTAACCTTGTCAAACAACCTCTGAACTTCTTTCAGGCAGTTGATTCCACTAATATGAAATCAATTATCCCTTATTGTTGGTTTCTATAACGCCTACAACTTCATCATTCTTTCCATCAACCATGAACTTCCAATGTTCATATTTAGGATAAGGAACATTAAGTTTTGTGAACTACCATAATGTTTAAATTTCTCTTCAAGAAATTTTCCATGTCTTGTTCATATGCCATTGTCATACTCATCAAACACTAGATGCTCTTGCTTTGAACTTGTATCACTTCTAAAAATATTTGGTTTAAAAAATTGCAAGTCTATTCCTTCAAATATTTGTCTTCTCATGCATGAAAATACTTCCATAGTCATCCTATGACGTGAGAACCTCCAAATGCACTGAAAAAAATAGAGCCAAGCTTATGATATTTGAAACCTAATCTTTTGATACCATGTTATAACTCATAGGTGCATTGCAAAAGTAGAAATAACATATCCAAGAAGATTTTGTGGTGTTTAGAATATGACATTACAAAGAACAAGAACATTATTCACACAATTTGCTCATCATAGCAATCCATAGATCATCTATTTATACTTGAGTGAGTAACTAATATCCCTTAAAGTAAGTTTTTTTTTGGTAAACATTGATCACCCAAGGTAGTTATAAATACTCACATTTCTTAGCCTTTTGTGTTCCCCATCATCTCCATTCAACATGGTTGGGACCATTCAATTGGTGTGAATCGACAAATTAGTTAGTCCTTGGTCGATTTCGATTTCGAGTCAAAATCTCATAATTAACTTAGTTAATATATATCTCAAGTTACTTAAGATGGACTTACACATATTCCAACAATGGGTCTCATGAAGAGGGATTGCAGTGCTTTCTTAAGAATAAAATCTATCTGAAGCATATAAAAGAGGAGCAAATGATCTTGAGTTTGTATGGAGAAATTTTACAAGTCAATGAAAAAAAAACAATTTTATAGATATTTAAGGTGCTTGTTGGAATGGAAGTACATTTATGCTTTCCACTTGTATATAAACCAAAGAAAATAATACGAGAACCTCACTCTAGGTAATTTATTGGAAAGTATCCTCGACAATGTTGCACAAAATGTGTGAAATTTATTTTGGTTGAAATGCATAAACACATTAAAGAAGGCTTGAGAAGGTAGTTTGTAGTTATAATTTTAGAATATGATGTTTCCATTATGTATTATTGTTCATTCATATATGAAATTGTCAACAAGATTTTCCAAGATAGTGTTCAAAGATATGAAGAGAATTACAAACATATGAAGTACATCAAGCACAAATCCAACCAGATTACAACAAAAATATGTAATTTATTATTATTTTTTTATTAAATCAAAAACTTGTTAATGGAGAATAAGTAAACACCAAACATTGAATTATTAACTTTGATCATATTTAACATGAAAAAGAAGCTTTGAAACACCAAACACTGAATTATTAACTTTGATCATATTTGATATAAAAATACATTAGTATTATTTTTTTATTAAATCAAAATCTTATTGATACAGAATAAATAAACACCAAACATTGAATTATTAACTTTGATCATATTTGATATGAAAAGAAGCTTTGAAACACCAAACATTGAATTATTAACTTTGATCATATTTAAGATGAAAAGAAGCTTTGAAACAATGTGTGAAGCTTATGAATCTATAATTCATAAGCTTATGATTATATCTAACATGAAACATGTCTTGCATGAGGTAAGGGTACCGGTGAAGGTATACAATTTTCCATAATTTGTAAATAACTATTTAACCCCAAGGTACATGTTTGTAAGGGGACAAATGAATAATTCTCAAATTAAAAGGAAAAATCTTGAATCTCGGCTATATAGTGAAACTAATACACAACAAACAAACCTAAGAAGTGAATATAAGG
>ML825650.1:0-24711 GCA_009831015.1 Picea engelmannii | reverse complement strand
AATTCCATGAGATTTCTTAATGACAAGGGCCCATTTTAATTTTGGAACATTGGTACCATGCGTGGCTCTTCCATTTCCAAGGATTCTTTCAAGTGGTGATCATTGTCCCGTGGAAAAGAATCTAGATATTTTAACGTACCTTGAGAGTGACCTCCACCTGTCTAATATTGGAGGATATCAAACTTGATTCACTCCATCGTAGTGGATACACACTAGTAGGGTTAGGATTATGTTGTTCTTGCTATTTGAAAATTTCATCTATCTTCAGTTTCTTCTTTTCCATATATCCAACTCACCATTCCAACTACTGATTTACTACCACCATGTTGATAGATAATTGCTTGCATGTGTAGATATGTTGATAGAAGTCATAGGATCAATGATACAATTTTATCCTTCCACATATTAACAAATGCACCAAATTATATCCTCTTGAGCTTTGCAATACTTCACTTGATTCTCTAACCCTGATATGCATTCCTTGAGTTTGTTTTCCTCCATGAGTTTGAAAATAACCTCTTTAGAAGCTTGAGATATAAATTTTTTGGCATTCATTAAAGTTATAGCTGTTTCTTAGTAGGTATCCACCATTGTAGACTCCATGGTTTCAATTAATACTTGGTCATCATTGATCTTACTTTGCTTGTGAGTTTCTTGGTTGATGAATTTCCTCTTCTTATCTAACTTAAGAGTCTCTAGAGCTAATGATTGATCTTCATTGTGCATACTCACCAAAAAATTACAAAGGATATATTTTAGTTAGGATGTCACTAATGTGATATTGAATCTTGTGCCTTCAAAATACAAGTCTTTTGTTGACTAGACACCTTGTTGAGTACCCTCTCTACTCTACTCATGTTTTTGTTCAATGTCAGTGGCTGGTTCCCTGTGAGTTTCAGTGTTAAGGACTTGGTGAGTCAATGTCCCCACTACTTGCATTGTGATTTACTTCATGTATAAGTCCGTTTGATCCTCTTTATTGGTTTGTTGGCTTCTTGATGTATCTATTTCTTTTTCCATTTATAGTGCTTGAGTTTTTGTCCAACTAGTGGAGGAAGGCCCTAGGTTTGAAGCTCCTATTGGATCTAAGATAGATCTCATTAAATTTAGTTTTTCCTTTTCCTATGTGGCACATTGTGCTTATGTGTCTACATCGTTGAAAAGTAAACATCTTGCTTCTATAATTCCTCTTCAAGACAATGTTGATGACAATATGGCCAATTGAGGCCTTGATACTTGAAATGATTAAAGATCTTGTCTATTGGATCATAAAAATTAAATGCTCCCAGCTACAAATTGAAAACAATATATCTTGTAGGCCCGGTCCAATGATGTGGTGAAATATATCAAATTGAAGGCCCCAATCATAAGAGGTACATCAAGAATAATAGTTTCTTGTGTTGTTTCAATATGACATTGGCCCCAAACTTTTGTTGTTTGGTATGTTGTTTCAATCATTCCCAATATTTCCGCACAACATGCTTGGGTAGGATGTGAAGGGCCAAAGTTCATCCATAAACACATAGATAGTTGTTTTTTTGTTATACATAGTAGTTGCCAATAGGTCTGAATACCTCCAAGGATTCCTCTAAGAATATTTGGCACGGGTTATTGAAAATGAGCTCATAAAGGGGAGTCAAGAATACTTTGTATAGGTAATTCTCTAAATATTTATACTTCCATAGTTTTCGATAGTGCACCAAAACAGGCAGAAGGGAAGGATGTTGCATACCACATAACTTTGGAAATGAATTCATTAGACAAATTGCATCAAGTAGGAACATTGCCATGTGAAGCTAGGGAGATGATTCGTTAAGATTCTATAGGAATTTCTTCATAGTGTTGTTGATGTTACTTGCAAAAATATCTGCCTATTTGAATGCATCTCCTTTAATAATCATGTGGTCTATCAGGGGGGACCCAATGCTTATGCAACTACAATAAATTCTTCTCACTATAAAGCTTGCTTACTAGCATTTTCACGTCTCTAATAGACTCTTGCAATTGATTGGTGGGGTATGTATTTGATGGGTTCTTTTGGAACATGTTTTCTCCTCTCCACCAACTTTTAATCACTTTCACTAGATTTTGTTTGTTTATGGATGCCTTCATAAATTGCTTGTCTAAGAAAATTTTAGGGGTTGATAGTTTGTATATATTGTTCAAGATTTGAGGTGTGTAATAACCAATCCGAGTCCCCTTGTTGTAAGACATTGTGTTCATTCGTATTTTCTTATTGGATCAACCATTTTATCACATCAGGGAAACAAAATATTTTTTCTCTGGATACAATTTTGTGCTATTGTGAAATTTGCACCATCATGTAGTTTATGTGGGCTAGTTCGAGTTCTTCACCATTGGGATCATTGACTAGTAATTATATTTTTGAACTACTCTACGATATGTCTTGAACAAATTTTCAAAGGTTTGGTTGCATGGGATTGATGTCATTGTATACTAGGTTAAGGTTTGATACACCAGGGTCTTCAATCTCCTTCTTTAACCTATTCCCCCTTTGGGAGTCATTTTTACAAACTTATACTTCCACATTCACTAAAGATACAATCATTAACTTTTAGCTTAAAAAATATGCATATAATTTGAATATATCAGAGGGTGGTGCAAGCATATATTTTAATTCGTGAGATAGACAAGGAGGATAACCTATAACCTCTAAGTAAATGCTAGTTCTACAATTCCTTCTAATCAAGGATATTGATAAACTGGGTGTGCCTTCAATTCTAATTTGCATACATAGGTCTAAGGAAACTTGCAACTTCCCAATTCAAGGATCTGGAATTCTCACTGCAAGCTAGTGGGTTTGTGGATACCTTGGTTAAGTGCATAGGGAAGAATTAGGTTAGGGAAACAAGTGAAAATATGGAACTTCCTACTGCCTATGAAATCAAATTATCTCTCCTTATCACTTGAAAAATGAGCACAATTCACCTTTCTACTGCCCATACATATGTTAAATTCACCATGAACATTACTCATCTTGTGAGGATGAACGCTAGTAGGCTTTGGATGACCTTTGATTAGTTCATGGCACACTTCAAACTTAGGTTTTCCAAAAGTATGGTGGTCACACTAATTCGATCAAGGAAGGAAAAACTTAATTTGAATAATATATAGGAGACAAAACCAATCTAGATGCAAGCCTCATATTAACCCTATCATATTCCCATTTAAGCACCCTAACGTCTTTTTGTATGTTGATGTTTTTGAGGGGGTCCCATTCCATGGTCAAAGGTCACATAATAAATCAATAAGGTTTAGGTTTATAGCTCTCAAAAGGAAATTCAAGTGAAAAAGAGGGATTACCTTAGTGGTATCAGATGTCAACTTGAACCCTAACCTCATTGTTGTGATAATGGAAGAACATGGGTCATTATGGTCTATTGATTGATACCCCTATATGTTAGGGTGGAATAGACCTTCTTATTCACATGAGAGGAAGCAAGAGGTCCTATTGCAATCACGAATCCTTGGGGTAAGCGATACCCACTAGACCCTTTAACTTTGGTTTAGAATACTCTAATCATCATCACCAAGCTACGCATGGACCAACCTTTAGTTGTGGATTGATGAAGTGATATCACTAAGGGTCATAGTATATACTTCCTTTCAAATGATAACTCAAGAGACCCATCATGGTCATGAGAGTGATCGTTACACATTCTACTCCTTTGTTGACACTGCAACACTAGTGCTTGGCACCTTTATCTTTGCTTTGGACACTTTAAACCTATGTCTACACTAAGCGTGAATGGTCCTTTTCCTTTGTGGTTGATAAAGTGATAGATTTAACTCATTAAAAATATTTACTATGAGGCTCCACAAGTGATTTTCATGCTCAAGACAATGGTTGGAACTTGGGGAAGCATTTCAATAGTGGGTAAGGTTATTGTCCTCATGGGAATCAAGTAGATTATGGGGGTCTTCGTGCTATTAAATATGACCTCCTCTTCATTTTTGTGAGATTAATATGTATTTTTCATTTTAAAGAGGGAGTTTGACATTTACCTTTACCTTTTCCTTTGGAGTTGTGATTATGAATTAAACCCTATCCTCACACTTGGATGAGGAATTGATTGACCACTTTGTTTCAAGCTAGGTTAAGTGACATTGCATCACCATACTAATGCCTTTTGCTAGAAAAAAATGAATCATAACCAATCCTTTGATCTCAATGGAATAAATGTGACCTCTTCTTTTCCTTTGGAATTGCGAGGAAATGCATGAAAATGACCTCTATACTTGGGGTTGTGATTGCAAACTAGGTTTCACTTTTCCTTGGATAAACTGATAATACCATTATGATATTAATGAACCTTTCACATATTTTTAAATTGAATGCGTTATGTTCTAAGAATTTGAGGCCTTGTAAATGTGAGTGCCTTATATCATAGTTGTGAGAATGAGCATGAAGCATCCAATCCTCCTTGCATTCAAAATTACAAGGTGACCTAATAGGGATTGAATAAGATACTAGCATGCACTTGGTAATGAAATTACTATTTCCATTTGACTTGGTGAAGTAACTTTGAGAACATGAGCTATACATCCACTAGTCACAATTAAGGGAATAAATAATAGAAATGTAGACTCACGTAGGTGTGTGCAATGAGCTTATTCATTTGGGAGAGGGGAATTAATATAGTAAACGTTGTGATAAGCATGAGATTAGAAAAAAATATTCCACTATACTTGTGGATATTAATGCAAAATCACTACCTGTTGAGATGACATATACAAAGAAAGGAATTTTGTATGCTCTTGGTGAGGTGAATGTGAGGCCTAGTTCACCATTCAAACAAGGGAGATGGTCAATCCTGGCCAAGACATCGAAACACAGATCATTCAAAGAAATGACCTTAACATGATTGTAAGACCCATGTGTATCAATTTCATCATTCGACTCCAATGCTCCTCAACATATGTGTATGATTCCTCAACATGTTTCTCCAACCAAGCATACTCAATTCAAGTGCCCAACCTCCAAGTTATATATCACATGATCTAAAGTTCCACATGATAAGTACCATCACTCCTCCTAGGTAGGTACCTCTCCTAGTCAAGCAATTGACTCCTCCATTGTGTGCACACATTGGGTTAGTTAATAATCCAACTAGGGTATCAACCTCCTATGTAATATTGTCATGCCAAGACTCTAACCAAGGTAAAACATCCACCCAATTGAGTCATACATATGTACATGAAGCATCGCCAAGGGGCTTGGAGAAATAGTACTCTTGTAGAAAGGTAAAAACACTTTTGGAGTAACTCCAAAAGATAACACTCCCTCTTAATGAGAAAAGTGTTTTCTACAACACCCATCAGTTCCCTTTGAAACTACAACTTGTAACTCAAATGCTTCCACAAAGATGAATGCTCCTCCATCTACTCTACAAGATTCACACCCACAAGTATAGGTTCACACACCTTAGCATCCAGGCAATCACTACTCACAAAGGTGTGTCTCTCTCCAAGCAATCAACTAAACAATATACAAATTGGCCTCTAGATGGTGAACATACAAAAATAATATAAAAATGAAATTGTTTTACATCACCAAACCAAGCTAATCCCTCTTCCCCTCTGCCAGGGGATCCAAAATAACAACGACCATTTTTGAAACTGAAGGAACATCACCCTGGATCATTGCTTCCTACTGAACTCTGAAATTGCTCTAGAACAAGAAAGACATCAAACAAAACTTGTCAAAAACTCCATCATCCTTAAAGTCATCATCATGGGGATAAAATACTCTAGCACCATATCAAGAGTTTCTTAGAACATCCTACAAAGAAAATCACATTTCCATACAATATGAAGACAACTGGATAACATCCATCAAAATAAAATATGAAATCATAAAACATATAAACTCATTAATCCTTGTTACCCCCTCACATCTAAGGGTAACTAGAGGATATTTTTCTCCTATGATCCACATAAAAAAAAATAGTTTCAATGATGACATTCATGTTGATGTTTTGGGAAACATCTAGCAGATATTCTCCTTAGATTGGCCATGTGATTTGGCTAAGGAGAATATCCCAAGCATAGTCTTTATCCTTGATCATGTGACTTGACAAGGACTGACAAAGACTCGAGGAACATATTCATCAGGAATACATTCTCCTCAGATGGCCATGTGACTTAGCTAAGGAGAATGGCCCAGGGCGTTGATGTTCTCCATGTATTAGCATCAAGAAGACATTCTCCTCAGATGGCCATATGACTTGGATAAGGAGAATGGCCCAGGTGTGGTCTCTATCCTTGATCATTTGACTTGACAAGGAATGACATAGACTCGAGGTGCTATATGAGAAATGAACACATCAACTAGGTGCATGAAAGAGAAGATTACATCAACCAAGCTCAAGAACAACCTTTCTAGAAAATAATAAGTGTCAAAAAGAAAATATGATGCCCATTTGACCATTAAAGAATCCCTAGGAATAAATTGAAGACCCAAGAAGAGAAGTTGGCCTCCACAATTAAAAGACAAAAAAAATAAAGTAAAATTGAAGACCCGGGAAGAGAAGTCAGCCCCACATGAAAAAGACAAGTGACATGAAAAATATAAATAAAGGTTCATTTCATTTCATTTGACACACTCACTCACTCATCTCTCACTCAAGAAAGAAGGCACAAGTTTCAAGGAGGTCTTATCTAAGGTAAAATTCGTTGCAACTTGAAGTTCTTGGTATTTTATCTTGTGCGCTACCTCTTGGGAGTTGCGCTGGGCTTGGGAGGTGAATCTTTGATATACCTTGGTCTATTTTGATGGTGATAAACTTGTAAACTCTTGAACTGACTCTTTCATAAGAAAGGTTTTTGGGTTTTCTCCCAAGGTTGGGTTTCCCAGGATAAATTCTTGTGTTCTCGCGTCTACTATGCATGGTTAATATTTCTAGATCTTGTTATTTCCACTCCATTGTAATAGTTGAGATTTTCAATGTATAATTATTCTATGAAAAATGTGGCATGAAAGGAAATTTTGCATTGAAATTATGAAATAATAACTATCAGATATGAGAATCAGAAAATTCAACATGGTATCAGAGCTTTGTTGAAATATTTCCACTACACAATCATTGCATAGTCACAAAACTATATCTTATCTAAAAATCATTGGGCACTTTTCTTGAAGTGTTGGGGCTAATGCTTGCATATACTGACTTGCCCTAACCCAACGCACCTACTGGTGCTCCCATATTTACAACATGTCAAGGTTGAATTTTGGTCAAAGTAAAAGGTTGACTTTTTGGTCAAAGTAAAAACATCTGGTCAAAATCAAAAGATGGTGTCCAATTTCAGAATAGAAAACACTTTTCTTGTTCTTGCTATTGTTTCGGATGGGTTACCATGCAGAGAAAGAAAGAATGTTCCCTTGTCTCCACTCTTACAAACACTATTATAGATAGTAGTATCAACCTGATTGTTTGACAGTGGTGCTTCTAGGAACATGACAGGTTACTGAAATTCTCTCAAAAGTTTGATAGAGAATAACTCATCATTACAAGTGGAACCTGGAGACAATGTCAAGTATGTTAAATAAACACATGTGCTTGAACCTAGCATAGTGAAAATTTAACATGGTATCAGAGTAGTACTTGAAGAAGATCCTTTGCACAACAAATATGGACATCTAAAGGCAACTAGACCCCACCGCTAGTGTAAGGATAGAGTTCAGAGCCTCCCCTTAATTTTGTGGTGAAGGTTGAATCTGGCTGCAGGATTATTAACCTGGGTCGAGGCTTGTTTGAGTGCTTAAAAGGTTGTCCATAGGCCTCTAAGGCAGCCACAGACCTTTGGTAGGGCTTGAGGCATGTGGGGTAATTTCTAAGGTAGCCGCAGGTACATGAAGCTAGTACAACATACTAGGGAGGCTTGACAACAAGGAATAGGGTAGCCACAATAAGTTTAGGGGTTTGGCCTATAGGAGAAGGGCAACCACAGTTCTGGAAAAAATTTGTGAGGTTAGAACAACAGAGAAAAAGGGGCTGTTACAACCTAAAAGAAGCTACCCCAACAACAGGTTTTGGACAGTCTTTGAAGGCTATTACAGTCAACAGTTTTGAGGTTATTACAACCATATGTTAGAGCAGTTTGGGAGCATATTTGTAGACATGTTGAGATCAATTTACATACCTATATAGGGGATGAATTTGAAGGTCAGTTATTATTGTTTAGTGAGTTTCAGATTAGTGTTTAAATACCTATTGTGAAGTGACTTTCATGAATTTTTTAAGGTAAGTCTTCATGTTCATATTCAAAAAAACATTGGATGAGCTAAGAACTGTTCCAAGGCAGATCTAAAGCTAGGTTAAAGGTAAAAATCTGAGGTTTGTTCTAGGCCTATACCTAGGCTTATTTTGAAACAAAAACAAGACCAGATCTAAGGCATCGATGAAGATTTAGTGACAGAAAATTGATGAAGATTAAAATTGAATGTTCCATCCATTTTTCAAATTATCAAAACATGAAGTATTGTCCAAATAATGAAAGCTTGAAGACAGTTGATGTGAGAGGTACGTTGCAGACTTCAAGAATGATCCTTGATATGACTTTTGAAATTTGTGCTATAAGTGCACATTATTCAAGGAGACTATACTTGCAGCTAGTAATGTGCAAAGAAAGAAACATTAGCCACCTCAAGAGAAGTCAAGGAATGCAAGCAAGAATGATGAGGTGTTCTTCTCTATCTCATCTTTCTCAGGAGGACTGAAAGAAAGATTGAGCATGATTGCAGACTAAGGTAAGTTCTATACTACATTCCTTATTTGATTTCATTACTATGTAGTTGCTTGCATTTTGATAATGAAGGGTATTATCCCTGGTGTGGGAGACCTCATGACTTGGACCATTATTCCTGGTACGAGAGTCCATTTTTTCTTGCTTGGTTATTATCCTAGTACAGGAGGCCATTTTGATTGTTATCCCTATGGGAGGTCATCTTTGTTATTATCCTAGTACAAGAGGCCAACAAAAATTTGTAGAAGCAGTAGAGGACCTAAGAAGACATGGGATGTATCCAAGTTAACAACACCAAAAAATGAAGATGTCTATCCTTCAGACTCCAGAGAGAGTCAAAGTGTTTGAAAAGAAGGAAGAGACAATGCCTTCTTCCCCTTCAACAGTTCAGAGGGAGACAACCATTTTTCCAATCGATCCAGTTGTTCAAGTTGATCCATTTTCTCCAGTTGATGTCCCCAGAGACATTGCAGTAGGAAATAAAAGGCCTTCCTAGGCTCGACAAACTCTACAAGAGCCAGAGTGATGCAGACCCCCCTACACTCTTGGGGTTGTGTGACCTCACGATCAAGGATCGATCGACTTCGGGAGCCGAATTAGCTCACAGGTTTGTGTTGAACCTTCACAATTTTCCCCACAGGTCAAAGTCCTAAACTTCGGGCGCAAAATCTTCTTTTCAGGAATTTCAGAATACTCGCAGGTTCCTTCGCATGACCCTGATTGAAAACCATGGGATTAAAATTCTGCCCTTCCTCACTTCGGGACTTCAACATTCGGGAGTTTTTTCCTTCGGGAATTTACCCCTCGTTTTCTCCCGAAGTGCTTTCTTCCGAAGTGATGGAGATGATACCATGCGTCTATGCAATCAATGGCTAAGGATTTAGCTTCTTACCTCTTTGGTGCTTCAAGCAACTTCTGATCAATGCTCCGCTTTCCCCTTGATCCCTTCTCTGAAGTCCGTGATCTGTTGATGTGTGTCTTCCTCAGATCAATGGTCACGGTTTACTTCAGCTATTCAAGCTTCAAGAGTTTTGGTTTCACCACTCTCGATTTCCTCCAGAGTGCTCTTTTCCCGGAGTACACAGATTTTTTCCGCGTGTCCTTCTTGGATCTAACGGTCCAGACTTGTTCTCTCTCTCTCTCTCTCTCTCTCTCTCTCTCTCTCTCTCTCTTCTGAAACTTTGGGCGACCTTTTGTCAACAAACTCTCCTCTCCATTCTTCCGGAGCATCCAACTTCCGGATATCTAGATTTGTCAACACATGTCCATTGCAACTCAACGATCATGATGAAATCTGGCTCTTCGGGCTTCGAGAGTTCTTTCTTCCTCTTTGTGACTTTCTTTCAGAGTGTCTTTACTCTGAAGTATCATATCTGTCAACACATATCCTTCGAGACGAACGACCTATATCTATTTCGGCACTTCAAAATTTCACGCTTCACGCCACTGCTCACCAAGCTTACCCTCCGAAATGATCCTCTTCCGAAGTAGCTAATCTTTCGCCACGCGTCCTCTTGACCCAATGGTCAGGATTCAATCCACTCTTTGGGATTTGGAAACTTTTGATGCTGCGCTACCCCTTCCTTCCAGATAGCTTCTTCTCTGAAATGAACGATACGTTGACATGTATCCTCCTCTGGATCTATGGTCTAGATGGAATTCGAATTTTATAATTTCGAACTTAGAAATTTCTTCGAAAGAAATATTGTTACGTGCTCCTTGCACTTCACAGTCCAGATCTCTTTGACACTTATTTGATTTTATACCTTGTGGACTCCTTGCACCACTCGAACTAAAGTTCTCGTTATCTCTCCTGAGCTTCCCTGAGTCAATTCCAAACTCTGTCAACACACTCCTTGCAGAAAAATATGAACTCCTTGGATTTGATCGCTCAGAAGAGAAACAATTGAAACTTAATTAACACTTCATAAGTTTGTATGCTCAACTATGAACAACATACATAAGAAAAATTAAAATAAACACATAGAGAACATATCATTCATTCAAATACGCACTAAAATGAACACTGTCCAAACTTTTGGAACAATTTTTGTATGTTCTATTCATTCATGAAGTATTTACATACATAACACAGTTCTTCACTGTCTCCAGACTCACTATGTATAACTTCTACATCTAACCTCTAACCTCTATCTTCACACTCTATTATGTCTTACAATACAATACATAAAACCTATCTAAGGAGTGGTTTCTTGAGCTCTTCTTCGTCTTATCTGAATTCTATCCCATCATCATTTTAGTGGTTACCTACTTAGTCCTATTACAATAAATATGCGTTATTATCAAATAAGAGCCGACACTCTACATCTATAACACCTTACAGTTGTGTAAGAATTTAAAACATCCTGTCATTCTCAGGCGGTGACCCGATTTTACAAACAAAGTATTTAAAAATGATATTTCCAAAATATCTCAACAACTCGCTTGCATCTGTTAAATGTTGATTTGAAATTGTTGTGTTTTGAGGTGTCACATTCTATCTCCACACTCAGCTTCTTTGAATTTTATGGTGATGCTCCTGCATCACAGAGAGACATGCAAATCCTCGAGGCACATTCCGAGAGAGCAAGAAACCAAAGAGATTTTTGAGCTATTTTTCAGCCACGAGCCACTTCATTGATACTAAACCTTCTTGTCATGGAGAAGCAGCAAGTCAGGAGGTATGGAAAGATGCCATGACAGAAGAGTATCTGTCCATCATGAAGAATGATGTGTGGGATATTGTTCTGAGACTAGAAGTGAAGTCTGTAGTGACTTTCAAGTGGATCTATAAGATCATGCATCCAGTCGATGGAAGTGTATAGAAGTACAAAGAGAGATTTGTAGCTAGAGGATTTTCATAGGTAGAGGGAATTGATTATGAGGAGACATTTTCTCATGTAGCCCGATACACTTCCATTTTTACTATCATTGCACTAGCTAGATCTATGGTTTGGAAACTACAATAGATGGATGCAAAGACAACCTTCCTCAATGGTGATATTGAGGAATAAGTTTACATCGAGCAACTATAGGGATTCATGATGCATGATCGAGACAAACTCACTGATAGCAACAAAGCATGTATTGAGATACCTACAAGCCATAGTTGGATATGGCTTGAGATATGCCTTTGGTGTAGACATGAAATTGCAGGGATATGCCGATGGACATTGGGAAGGGAGCACAATGGAATGGAAGAGCACATTCGGTTGTTGTTTTACCTTGGGGTCTGCCATGGTTTCCTAGTGAAGCAGAAAACAAAGCTCTGTGGCTTTGAGTACCGCAAAAGAAGAGTATATAGCATTGAGTGTGGCAGTCCGTGAAGTAGTGTGGATTCGAATTATCTTGACGGATTTATTTGATCATGAGATGGATTCTACCATTATTCATTG
The DNA here is from genome assembly GCA_009831015.1 of Picea engelmannii. NCBI lineage: Eukaryota > Viridiplantae > Streptophyta > Pinopsida > Pinales > Pinaceae > Picea > Picea engelmannii. The sequence continues at coordinate 12,550 of ML825650.1, read as the reverse complement.
TGATAACCAGAGTTGTGTGAAGCTCTATGAGAATCATGAGTTTTACGATATGTTGGCACAGGGGCAAACCCAGGGTTCAACGCTCAAGAGCGCACCAACAAAACCCTAACTACCGGCCCTTTAGACAACACCTGCGAAGCAGATGAAGTCTCACCCAAGGTAGAGGCAGGGGTGGTTGCAGGACTCAGATGTCTGCAACCTTAGCTGGGACACTGATATGTGATTATATCTTTTACAGGGCACTTAACATAGATCCTTAATCAATATTTAACCCGTCTGGTACTTCGCAGATAGCACAAAGCATCACAGTGAATACTTATACTAAAGATGATTCAATACTTATCCAAAAAAATATAGGTTAGATTCAATAGATCAAGCACTAAACATATTATATATTAGATCTAACGTTCATTCATATATCATCAACACAAAGCATAACTATATCTACTTAATCATATCCAACACTTAGCTAAGAAAGAGATAAACACATTAGATCAAAGTACAAAGAACTATACACACAGTTACCGTGGTTCACCCCCACCCTGGGGCTACGTCCACAAAATATTCTTCTGTTATTATCTTCTGTAAATCAAGTTACAACACAAAGCCTCAAGATCCTACCCTGACTAGGAAAAGAGATCTGCGCAACTTGCTAGATCCCCTTTCCTTGGGTAGATCCAAGCACTAAGTCCTTCCCTGACCCATGCACTCAACACTTACAATACTTACAGTAGGCACATAGCTCTTATAGTCACACAGACGTCTGATCACACAAATCCAGTTACTAGCACTAAGCTTTCAGTTATACATCACATAGATGTCTACATTACTACTATTATCCTCTATTTACATTGCCTATTTATAGATTACAAAATGGGCCTAAGCATGGGTAAACCCACAGGCCGACATCCCTTTCCCGCTACATCAACCCAAAACCCTAAAATGGTCCCAAAAATAGGTCTTGCTTCCTTACTTTCTGCTTCGCGTTGCGCTCCTTCCTTGGCAAGCTGTCGTAGTCCCAAAAGTGGTCAAATATGATCAAGTATTCTTCAAAAATTTTTCAAGGGCCAACAGTCCCCCAACACTCACCTGTGACTCGTCTCGAGTCACTCAGGTATGACCAATTGTGCTTCGAACACCTTGAGCTTGGCTCAAGCTGCTTCGACCTGTTGCAGTGCGACAACCTCTTGTTCAGTAAATTCCTGGATTACTGTGTCATTGAGCAGTCCTTCCAGGCGTTGTTCTGTAGTGATGACACCCTGTTCGAGTTCAACTCCCTGGCTTTCAATTTCGACGAACAGTTGGCATGCCTTCTCTTGGAGTGGTTGCAATCGTTGAGAGACTTCCATTACTTTACTTTGCAGTGTGTGTACTTGTTGTTGGGCTGTGTGTTCTTATGCAAACCTCTTCATTCTTTCGACTGGGGTCACGGACTTCAACTGTGCTTGTAGCACATATGCATGCTTCTTTGCTTCATGGAGCTGTGCCTCCAATGTCTGCAATTCTGGATTCTCTGCGAGGGTTTCATAAGTTTGGGCGCTTCTAGTGCTTAGTTTCCTACATTCTGAAGCCAAGGTTTTTAATTGGTCAACTGCGCTTTGAGCAGTGACCTCTCTTAGATATTTTATCTCTTGGGGTGTCTCAGGCACGGTGCGGAGCTCCAGATCCATGATGCACTGTTGAAGTTGCTGGATTACTTCTTCCAGTTGGGTCACCGGCTGTGGGAGATGATCTTCCATCTTCACTTCTATGATCGTCACAGAGCGCAGTGCTTTGTGAACTCTTTCGTGTACTTCAAGTTACTCTGCTAGCAATTGGTCCTTGCTCTGTTGTAATTGTGCTTTTTCCTCCTCCCACTTCGCTTGTAAGGCAAGCTGCTCCTGTTCTTCCTTCCTCCGTTGTTCTCCATGTGCGCTCTGTTCTTGTGCCAAAGCCTGGGTGGCTTGCATTATGTCTTCTTGAGCTCGTCGAAGGTGAGCTTCAACTTTCTCGACAATCTGGCATAATTGAGTGGGCTCATCGCATGTTCCTGGTATTTCCATTGTTAAGGGTGCCGTAGAAACTGCTTGGTTGTACCGAAGTGCCTCCTGCACTTCTTTGAGTTCGCCCGTGATCCGGCGGAATAGCTCCTCCTGCTTTGCTTCTTGATTTTCTGCGAGCTCTAGTGAAACATCATTCAGTGAGGCAATTAAGAAGTCAAAATCATCCGGGGTAAGGGTAGTTTTAAGCGTGGTCCATGTGGCATTAGCTTTATTTTGGGATGAGGGATTGGATGGGGTAATCTTCCTTTTCTTGGAGGGATCTTCCTCGTCTCTAGGCAGAGTAACCTTTCCTTTGTTCTGCTCAACTTCTGTGCCCCCTAGTTATTCGTCATTACCTCCCTTCACAGGTGAGAGCGAAGCAGAGTTCATGGATGCGTTGTGGATATCTTGAACTTCCACATCCTTCTTAGTCTTGCGTGGTCCTGGTGTATCCGGCATAGCTTCAAGGATATCTATGTCGGACATCTCCGTAGGGTCTGCTGCAACAAGGAGGTTTGCCGACCATTCCTTGGTAATCTCCTCCAAGTCATCTTCTGTCATCTTGTAATATGACTGGAGTTGTTGTTTGTGCTCATCTGCGCGCGTTGTGATGTAGGTGAAGTGACAATCTACGCTGAATTTAATCAAAGGTCTAAACCTATGAAGCGTGTTGGGTGTGATGGATGGTGTAGACTGAAATGAATTTTCCAACTATGTGTAATAAGCGTGGAAGACGACATTGGACTGCCACTATTTGTTCATGTTGTTGGAGTACCACAACGTACAAAACTTCGCGGCTAGTGGTTCGAAGGGTTCGATCTCTGGAATAGTGGCTCCCTCGGGCAATTCCCAAGTGATGAAAGCGATGAGTATGGGAAACCATATAAAGTGGAACTCATACCCTTGGTCCTACGCTTGTCTACAATCAATCTCTAGCTGATTTATAATGTACTTTTCCCAGTTCATTTGTAGTCCCTCCACGCACTTCCCTGCGAGGTCAACTACAAATCCGATCACCTGTGTAGGTCTATTTTTTCGGACTAACTTTCCTGTGATCAACTGGAAACCAAAGTGCACTACTGCATTCTCAATGGAGGCTACCTTGTAACCTTGCATGCCTTTCTCCAGATCTCCATATGTGTCTTTTATTCATTGAGCGAGAGTGAAATCTGCAGTCTTTCTAGGGTAAAAGTCCTGCGGGTCAGCACCCTGCATGCTTAGCCCAGTGATCTGATTGATCGGAATTAGATCCATAGTGATGCGGTGGTCCAACCATAGGTATCCTCCATGGTAGTAGGACAACAACAGTCTAACGCATGCATTGACTGCTTGATGCCTCCCGAAATGTGGAATCTTCATTACATTGAGGAGGGTTGACTGCACAAGGTTATGGGTCCATTGTTGTGGTACAATATTGGGGTTCTTTCCTTTTGTAATATTCAAGTACTTGTGCGGGGCTAGCATACCGTAAACCTTGCGATCTCCAAGGTTAAAATCACTAAATTTCAGCGCGGTGAGCGTCTCCTGGTCATCATGAACTACGCGCACCCCTTTCGGGAGGTATGTAGTGACTACAACATAGTCAAAGTCTCTGGGTACAATGTCTCGATTCACTGTCCCGCTTAGTGGTGGGATATATTTAGACAAGATGCTTGGGATCATCTTCACAGTAGCGAAGTCATTTCTGAGCTTAGATCGTCTTTCTAAAGGCAGTCGAGATGGTTCTGCTCGAGCAGTGGAGGGGGAAGCTGGTAGTGCACTCGAGGACGATGCCTATACACCTGTAGACATTACGTGTTTTGACATGACTTTCTTAGTCATTAAATCAATTAGAAATTCTTCAACAATTTTCTCAGCAACGCTGAGCTTGTTCGACATACAAACTTGGGTCAGCTGGCTCGGGTGCAAAAGGAATTCAGAGACTACAGTGAATAGTAAGGCAATGATCTCAGGGTAAGTAAATATCAGGGTTCGCGCTCAAATTATCAGTTAGCAAAAAGTATTCTCGGTGCGTGGCGTGATGGGTTAAGTAGGCAATCTCAACAACGGTCTTCTTGCAATGGACATGGGGCCTTCATTAACTCCATTCTATCCGTTCTGGTGCTATCCAATGGTCTAGTGGTAACCCATAACTGCTTTTCGATCCATTCGGAGCGGCGGTCGAACGGGTATATCGGTTCCAACGGCTATATTGCTTTGTCATGGCGAAGTACTCTATGTCGTTGTTCTGATATCTCAACGAAGCTCCAATTCTGCAATTCTTCTTGCTGCGAAGTGTCCTTTAGAACCTCTTGTAATTTTACAATATTCACCCTTTTCTTTCTTAACTTCCTAGCCTTCTTTCCAGTGAGCTTCGTCTCAGTAATGCCTTTACCATTCAGATGTTTATCTTCTACAGTCTTAGTTACTTCGCCCTGTTAAAAGTCTTTCCTAGGGTTCCTTGATAATACTTCTTCTGTATCAAAAATAGGTAACTCGATCTTCTGCAAATCCTCCAGTGTTCTCTTAGCTTCAACATCGGAGTTGCTAATATTAATTATCTGCGATCTGCTCTTCTGTTCTTCAATCAAGTGCACGATCCTTTTGGTCATAAAGTCTTTTAACTCTTTCTTCTTTTGTTCCAAAATTTTTTCTTCCTCTTTTCGTCTAGCTTGTTCTCTATCAATCCAAGTTTTTCCTATGAGCATGGTAAACGGGGCGCTGTCTTCAACAAATTTAATGATCTCAAAGTCTTCCTCTGTCGAAGTTCCATTGATAGTCATAGGTATCCAGGCGAGCCTTCCACATAGGTTTAATAGCTTTCCTCTGAAGAAACTTGTTCCTCCTAGGGAAGGGATCATGACAGACTTTCCTATAGCTTCCCAAGTTCTTTTTGGCATAATGTTCACTTGTGTTTCTTCATCAAGAGTACAGTCAATGTCAAAGTTCCCTATTCTTGCTTTGATTTTCTCTTTTTCTTTGAAGATCACTGATATCCTAACAGGTCGGTGGTCATTCAAGGTATCTTTCATCTGTAGCAATATCTTTTCTGATTCTTTCTGAGTTTCTGCTATAATCTTGGTCTCTTGATGTCCTTCAGGGTTTTCTTTCTCCATATTCAACTTCTCAAGCCTAGCAATCATTCTAGGGCAGGCCAATACTTCATGGTCCATAGCCTTACAACAGAGGCAACTAGGTCTTCTCCCAGGTCATTCCTCAGCTAGATGTCCCGGTCTTCTGCAACTATAACAAAGAGTTAATCCTCTCTTTTGTTTAGATGTTCCCCAACTCCTTCTATACTGCACACCAGGATCATGGTGACTAGCCTGCAAAGAACTCTTTCTAGGATCCTGCATCCACTTGTTAGTCTAGAAATTCCTTTGATGCATAGGTATAACATATCTATCACTACACTTATTAGATCTATTCATATCAAACTTTCTTTCATCTATTAATACCCTAGTTTTGAAGCTGGGACATAATCTATCGAACATACCTAGATCCATGCTTTAGAAACAAAAAATTTCACTTATCTTACTTCTACAGAGCATAAAGCTTCCAAATCTAAATTTTTTTAACTATTCTTACCATTATTAGAGCACAAAGCTTACAGATCTTACCTCTTTTCTGCAGATATGACCTTTTTCCTTCAGAAATTTCCACTTTTACTTTTCTTAAAGCATAGAGCATTCAAATATCACTTCTTTTCTTCAGTATCGACCTCTTTCTTGCATATCTGACCTTTTCCCTTCATATCTGACCTCTTTTTCTGCAAATCTGACCTTTTCCCTTCAGATCTGACCTCTTTTTCTTAGCACAATGCTTTGTAGGTCAAGTGGAATACTGCGCACTAGGGAAACAGATCTACACACAGAGCTTAGTTTGCACAAAGATTTTCTTCTTTTGTTCCCAACAATCATAGTTCCGGTCCTGGAAATAGAACCATTTGTTGGCACAAGGGAAAACCCAGGGTTCAACGCTCAAGAGAGCACCAAAAAAACCCTAACTACCGACACTTTCGGCAACACCTGCGAAGCACATGAAGTCTCACCGGAGGTAGAGGCAGGGGTGATTGCAGGACTCATATGTCTGCAACCTTAGCTGAGACACTGATCTATGATTATATCTTTTACATAGCACTTAACATAGATCCTTCATCAATATTTAACCCGTCTGGTACTTCGCATATAGCACAGAGCATCGCAGTGAATACTTATACTAAATATGATTCAGTACTTAGCCAAAAAAATATAGGTTAGATTCAATAGATCAATCACTAAGCATCTTATATATTAGATCTAACGTTCATTCATATATCATCAGCACTGAGCATAACTAGATCTACTTAATCATATCCAACACTTAGCCAAGAAAGAGATAAACACATTAGATCAAAGCACAAAACACTATACACATAGTTACCGTGGTTCACCCCCACCCTGGGGCTACGTCCAAAAAATCTTCTTCTATTATTATATTCTGTAAACCAAGTTACAACACAAATCCTTCAAGATCCTACCCCACCTAGGACAAGAGATCTACGCAGCTTGCTAGATCCTCTTTCCCTGGGTAGATCCAAGCACTAAGTCCTTCCCTGACCCGTGCACTCAACACTTACAATACTTACAGTAGGCACAGATCTCTTATAGTCACACAGACGTCTGATCACACAGATCCAGTTACTAGCACTAAGCTTTCAGTTATACATCACATAGATGTCTACATTACTACTATTCTCCTCTATTTACATTGCCTATTTATAGATTACAAAATGGGCCTAAGCGTGGGTAAACCCACGGGCCGACATCCCTTTCCCGTTACATCAACCCAAAACCCTAAAATGGTCCCAAAAATAGGTCTTGCTTCCTTACTTTCCGCTTCATGTTGCTCTCCTTCCTTGGCAAGCTGTCGCAGTCCCAAAAGTGGTCAAATATGACCAAGTATTTTTCAAAACTTGGTCAAGGGACAACACGATAAATTGAAACACATTGAGATAAAATATAATTATATCAAAGACATGGTGTAGAGGAAAGTAGTACACGTGCAATACCTTCCTACACATGAGAATATTGCAGATATATTCACCAAACCTCTTTCCAGGACAAATTTCGAGTACTTCTGTGAGAGACTTGGCCTAGTGGAGAATGCCTCCCTAGATGAGAGGGAGTGTTGATGATTGCATCGTCATGAGACATCCTCCAGGATATGTTATCCTCCGTGACTCAGTTGAGTCGACCTGAGAGGGAGCCTAGTGTTGGGCATACCCACATGATGGGGCATCGTTCTCCTTTGTGTGAGAATTGAGTCATCCCTCATTGGTTGGGGCATTGTTCTCCTCTAGAGATTTGAATCGTCCCCCATTGGTTGGGTGTGCCCATGTGATGGGTGTATTGTTCTCCTCTATGTGAGAGTTGAGACGATGTGGTACTCCAGATGATTTTGTTGAGTATGATGTCCCTGTGGCTAAGAACAGGTAGACGTGTCCCTAGTGGCTGAGCACTAGTGGACGTGTGGATCCCTTGATATATTGTCTAAGTGTAAGATTTACTTGTAACCCTATTTGTGTTGTAAAGGGTACAAGTTAGCCCCACCATGTAAAGATAATTAACATTTTGTAATTATTAATTATATTTATTATATTATTAAGTTGTACATGGACGACTCAACTCTCACACAGAGAATGATGCCCCATCACGTGGGTATGCCCAACACTGGGCTCCCTCTTAGGTCGACTCAAATTAGTCATAGAGGAGAACATATCCTGGAGGATGTATCACGATGTTGCAATCATAAAAAAATTATGCAGTAAAAGGAGTTGGAACCACATCATTCCAACTAGAATATGGAAACTCTTTACATATGAATTATTTCTTGATTGTACCAGGACTAAGAAAGAATCTAATCTCTATATTAGCATTGGAGGATAAAGGCTATAGAGTTTCATTTGTGGATGGGAAAGTTCTTGTATGGCCTAAGGATTTGAACATTAACGCAACAAAAGTAATTGGTGTTTGAGAGGGAGGATTATACAAGCTATCAAGATGTCCAACCCGGACATTGATACATGATAACACCAACTTATGTGAGCTATGGAATCAAATATTTTCTCACCTACACTACAAGGCCTTACTAACATTAAGGAATATTGTTACAGGTATTCCAAAGCTCCAAGAAGAACATGAAGGAATTTACAGAGGATGTACTCTTGGTAAGAATACCAAGAACCTTATCCATGCAGTGATAGTAGATCCAAAGGAATCTTGGATCTAGTGCATTCAGACGTATGCGAACCTATGATAGTATCATATTTGGGAGGCTTCTTGTACTATGTGACATTCATTGATGATTTCTCCTAGAAGACATGGATCTACTTCAAAAATACTAAGGATGAAGTATTTAATAGGTCCCAAGAGTTCAAGGCACATGTAGAGAACTTGATGGGGAAGAGATCAAGGTTTTAAGAACGCATAATGGAGGAGAATATACTTCCAAAGACTTCAACGATTTCTACAAGAAATAAGGGATCAAGAGGGAGTTGACAGTTCCTTACAACACCCAACAAAGTAGTGTTGCAGAAAGGAAGAACAAGTCTATCATGGAGGCAGTCAAGGCAATGATTCATGATAAGAATCTACCCATGTTCTTATGGGAAGAAACATCCAACACAACAGTCTATATTTAGAACAAAAGTCCTCATCAGATATTGGAATATACGACCCCTGAGGAGGATTTCACGGGAGTGAATCCATAGGTCATCCATATGAGGATATTTGGTTGTCCAATATACATTCATGTGCCCAAGGAGAAGAGGATGAATATAGAACCCCTCGGAAAGGAGGGCACCTTTTTTGGATATGGAGAAACTTCAAAATCCTACAAAATCTATATCCGAGGAAAACTTCAAATCGAAGTCAGTCGTGATGTTACCTTTAATGAAGAGAAAAATTTCAGGATATCTAGAGAATCTCACATAGATATTGTTAGTGAGGAATAGGAGGCTCCGAAGGATTATGGTATACATCCAACTAGTCCAGTTGATCATCCTTCAGGCCATCAAGAAGAGCTAGCGAGACCAATGGATATACCTAGAGATGTTGCAGTGACTAGAAAGAGGATAGCATGGCTTCCTGATATTTTGCAGGATGCAGAAGGACATGCAGCTCCCCATGGTACTTTCAAGGAGAGCAAGAGACCTTAAATGTTCTCAATTTATATGGCACTGATGAGATACATCATTGATTCAGAACCTCCTAGTTATGAGGAAGCATCTAACCAGTGGGTCTGGAAAGATGCCATGATAGAGGAGTATTAGTAATTATGAAGAATGATGTGTGGGAGGTCATTTTGAGACTAGAAGGGAAGTCAATAGTAACTTCCAAGTGGATTTATAAAATCAAGCATTCAACAAATGGAAACATTTAAAACTACAAAGCCAGGTTTCTGGCAAGAGGATTCTCCCGAAAAGAGGGAGTGGATTATAAAGAGACATTTTCTCCAGTCGCTAGGTACACTTCCATCATGACCATTATTTCGCTTGCTTCAGTTATGGGTTGGAAATTACATCAGATGGATGTAAATATTGTGTTCCTCAATGGTGTGATTGAGGAAGAAGTGTACATAGAGAAACCTCAAGGTTTTGTGATACATGGGAATGTATCCCATGTCTACAGATTAAATAAGGTGTTGTATGGAATCAAGCATGCACCCTTAGTATGGTACTCCCATATTGATGGATACTTGATGATCTTGGGGTTCACCAAGAGTGATGTAGATCCCAACCATTACTAGAAGGTTATTGATGGAGATCCCTGATATTGGTGCTATATGTTGATGATCTATTCCTCACATGATCATAATGGTTCATTATCATGTGTAAGAGGGATTTGGGATGAAATATCTTGGATTGATGCACTATTTCTTGGGATTGGAGTTATGGCAGAGACCATGTGATATTTTCTATGGAAAAGGAAAATATACAGTTGATATTTTGCGTAGAGTCAGTATAATGGACTAAAAATCCATGGCTACACCTATGGAGACAAATCCGAAGAACTTGAGTGATTCTACTTCAGAATCAATTTTAGTGGATCCTACTATGTATAGGTAGTTGATTGGATCCTTGATGTATCGGTTAAAACTAGGTCATATATTTGCTTTGTAGTCAACACCTTGAGCTAGTTTATGGTAGAGCCGAGACAATACCAATGGGTTGCAACAAAGCATGTGTTGAGGTACCTGCATGGTACAATTGGATATGGCCGCAGATATGTCTCAAGTGGTGAAGTGAAGCTCTAGGGATATATAGATTCTAACTGGGCAGGGAGTGCAGTGGATAGAAAGAGCACCTCGAGGTGTTTCTTCAACTTAGGATCAGCTATGATATCATGTATTAGCAGGAAGCATGATTTTGTATCAATTAGTACAACATAAGTGGAGTATATCACAACTAGTGTTGCAAGTCGTGAAGCAGTATGGATCCGAAAACTACTTGCAGGACTATTTGATCAACAACTAGAGACGACCTTGATACATTTTGATTGTTATCCCCGATTTCTAGGGATAAATAAGGATATTATATCTCGATTCCCTCAGGTTGCATACATTAAGTACCGAGAGACTAAGGGCTGACAACATCCACTTGCATAGGCAGGGGCCCTCTTCACCACCACAAATCTTAGGTTCATCATGATGGTATCCACCACATCAGCTTGCTTCCAAAAGATGATGGGTCTTGCTAAATGAGGTACAAGTTAGGTATGTGGTAAGTGTCACTTTAATATTTCAAGAATTTGAGTATATTGCATTTAAAGTTGCTTTTGATTATAGAACGTTTACTTGGAAGTTATGCTCTTTTCCCTGTTTCACTTTGGTGGATGACATTGTACCCTAGTAAGTGGTCACCCTTAGGGATGGGTTTTCTATTGGTAGGTCTCCTTGACAAGTCATCGTGCCACTCTCGATCATACTTATCAATTTTTATCACTTCACCCCTTGTTTGTCTCCTTATCTTTTGGGATTTTCGAGTGTATTGACCCAAGAATGGATTGTACATCATTTTATTGGAAGAATGGGCTGAAGGCCTAGAGGTTTGTAGCTGGAAAAAGTTAAAATCCAATCATAAACCTTCTAGATGCTTTCCTGGGGATCTTGAGGACAATGAAATTTCTCTCATAAGAAACTGATGGGACCCGTGAAAAATAACAATGTAAAAATGTTAATCGAGGTAGAGCGTGTGTGGGAAATGTTTTTCATGCTTAGGTAGAAGCCCCACACATTGTCTTCAACTTGGGGAATCATAATGTGACCACAATAGAGTCAAGGTAGGAAATGTTTTTCATGCTTAGGTAGAAGACCTACCTTGGCTTCAACCTGGAAACATATTAAAAAATAAAAGGAATAAATGGGCTTGGAAAAATAATGCATTGAAAACGAAGGTGCATCACACCCTCTACAAAGGCACCCATAAATGATACAATACAAAGGTCCCTTGTATGTCATGAACCCCATGCCCAAAAATTTTAACCCCCCATCCACTTCATCTTATCCACATGACTTAGAGAGGTTTCCACCTAGGAAACAATCCTTGACTTAAGGAATGATTCACCCAATAGGTCACCTTGTCAACCCTCATGTACCTAAACTTGACAAATAACATAGGGTATTTGAGCACCTGTTTAATTTGATGAAGTATTTTTTGATGTACATGATTGGATGACTCTTATGTTAAATGTGATTTTACTTTCCATGATGCCTTGACTTGAAATCCTTGGAGGGTGCACTTGTCTATCTTTGCAGGACCTTGATTGGGAGATGATTTGGAGGAACAAGCCCAACTTGGGCCTTCATTGGGGAAATAATCCCATAGGTTGGATGCCATGGCTTGCACCCCAAATGATGATTGCAGCCTTTGGAGGCAGGATATGACACATTGGACAGTGGCACCTAGCCTTCTTCCATCCCAACGACCTGTTTGAGAGATATTATACCATGTTTCTAGACTTGATGTCTTGCTTGGGGCTAGGGTATGTGGTGGTGAAGATGGAAACTTGGAACATTTTGATGGAAGAACCATTGCATTGAGGAGGATACTCTTGAATTCAAGACATGTGGCCTTTGGAGGCCTAGATCTACCTTCTCCAACCCCAACGACTTCCTACATGTGCCAAAACGTCACCCTTCAAGGGGATGACATCATGTTTTAGGGATTTTCTTATGTGAAAATTAAATTTAAAGTTGTAAAGGGGAAAAATAAAGGGAAATGTCTCCCTTATTTTGTGGTTTACCCTTGTTAAGTGGACAAACATTTTTTAGGAGTTTTGTATAAATAAGAATCATTTCATTTCATTTTGAAACATAACTCTCCCATCTTGGAGAAGGATACTTGGCTAAACTTTGCGCCCTCTTGGGGAAATTTGGATGTCTCTCTCTTGTGAAAATGTCTTTTGGTGATTTATCTTGGTATATTGTGGAGCTAAGGTCATGCACACCTCTTGGAGGCTTATTCTCTTGCTTATGGATGGATATAGTTTGGTAAACTAGGGTTTGATCTT